>CM061146.1:12091368-12328868 GCA_030710495.1 Labroides dimidiatus
TGTACTGATGAGCTGCTGTCTGACTCGCTGACTCACTACCTGCTTCTCCCTTTTTTCTCAGAGGTTTATAAATATATAAAGCTTCCATGCTTAATCTGTAACTAGTTCAGGATAGCTCTTTTTATTGAGAGTCAGTGTTGAAGGTTGCGTCCCCGGTGTTTGCTGCCATGGAACTGTGTGACAATTGATTTAGTTCACCTACAGGATGTACATAATGAATAAAACTGTTCAGGTAGCTTTGATTCTTAAGGAAATGTATCACTCAGCAGCTTGTTTTTTTTTTTTTTTTTATGCCCCTGAACTCTGGAACTCTCTGCCTCTGGACAGCAGAACAGCCCCTCTGGGTGTTTTTAAGGGCAAACTTAAAACCTACCTTTTAACCTTGTTTTAAATTTGGAATATTTCTCTTCAGCCTCAGACTGTATTCTTATCATTATCACCACTATAACTTTTATCACAACTTTTTAGCATCAGTTTTATTATTCTTTTATTTATCTATTGATTTGATCTATTATAAGTAATTTTATAGTATTTATTGGAACCTATATTGATTTTATTGCACTATTTTATTTTGCACTCATTTATTTTTAGAACTCTTCTCACATACTGATGTTATCTATTGTTTATGTTCATCTATAAAGCACTTTGGGCTGCATATCTAAATGTATGAAAGGTGCTATATGAATAGAGATGAGTTTGAGTTTGGTGCTAAATGAATCTTGGGATATGATAGAGTGATCTACCCGATGCAGCTGTCTTGGCCCAGGAAAAGTAGCATGCATTCGATGGCTGTATTGGAAGGAGGCACCAAAAGGGGACAGCTTCCGCCCACCACCATAAATCAGTCGCAATCAGTCTTGAACATACTGTTCAAAAAAATGCAGCCCCTGAACTGGGACACAGCTGAGACACAGCAACAAAAAGTAAACTGAAAACAGCCTACAACTGTAGATGGGCAGTCCTACCTCTTCCTGGAGCTCTTTTTTTTTTAGCTTTTTTTTTTTTCAGGATAAGTATAGATTTTTTTCTTCCTTGGGGCAGAAGTGGACATTAGGTTTTTTTTGGAGTGTGTGTTTTTTCTTTTTTTCTTTTTTTTTTTCTCTAAAGCTGTATTAATAAATAAATATAAATAGAAACAGAAAAAGTGAGAAAAGCTGAACGCAATATATCAAATAAACCTTTGTATACCGATTTTCTTTTCACCTGTTGAATACAAGTGTGGTAGCTTTTAGATATAAAGTCCTATTTGTGTCTGCCCATGGCTGAAAAATATGAATCATTACAAACACAAAGATAACAGCATTATCACACTCATTTGCTCTTAAAATAAGCCCAGCCTGAATTACTTTAACCTGTCATATAACTGATATGATGGGAAGCTTATGTCGTAATGATTCACAATACTTTATTTTATTAAGGGATGTTCACACCTTCGCCCACCTGAGCGTCCTGTCAGACTGTTGCTATAGATATCCACACACAGTACAGGCAGGGGGAAGAAGACAGAGAGAAAGTGAGGAGAAGCAGCAAATGAGGATGAGATGAAGCCCATGAAACGCAGAGCCAGGAAGCAGACAGACCAGAGAGTGAATGAAACAGTGAAGACGCGGAATAAGGGAACAATAATCCAGCTGGTGGTGACTATATCAAGAGTGAGAGATGTGTGAGAAGTGCAAGGAGGGAATGATGACAGGAGAGGAGCAGGAGAATGAGCTCTCTACCTGTCAGCGCATCAAAGCTTTGTCGTGTCATATCCTCAGCCGCTCACACACCCACTCATCCCCTCAATGCCTCAACCTAATGAGCCAAGTGCCTCTCGATGGCTCCTGTATACACCAGCGCTATCACACAGCCATTATAAGTCTGTGTTATGGACAATTTATTGCCCAGTACAGCAGCGCTTCTATTTCCATACGCTGTTGTCACGACCTGCACCCTTCATTCTGTCATGTTACTAACTCACTGACTTCTCCATGGGCTAAGGCAGAATCTTTGCTTATTCCACGGTTTAAATCATAGGGTGGGTGGTTTCTATCTGTTACCCCTCACAGTAAAATGAATAGATACATTTGGATAGATGGTGGGAGCTCATATCCCAACCTTGTTAAGACCAGTCCACGAGGAGGCTGTTCTCTGGAGCATTTCTGCAGCAGTTTTAGACCAAAGTCACACTGAACAGAAATGCTTCTTATTAAAAACTGAACCATCTAACATCTTCTAGCTGCAGAATAGGATTAGAGCCACTGAAGAAAAAAATAATTTGGAGTCTAGGGAAACTTTTTTTTAAGATCAAATATTGTTTTATCCTTACTTGAAAGTCACAGTCTGACATTAAAGTCTAAATTCTGACTTTATTATCGGAGTTTTGACATCAATCTCAGATGTCAGACATTAACCGTAAGAATCTAATTCTATAGAATTTTGAGATTTAAGTTTGAATTCTGACTCCATTTTGACATTATTAGAAAGCTGTTTAAATTCTGAACTAAATATCAGGATTATTCTCTAAAGTTTGATTCTTACTGTAACATAAGAAATCTTGTACAATAGTCAAGATTGAGTTTGATTACTAAACAAATGTTATTGTCCTTTTTATGTAATAAATGAAAAATCTTGTACTGTGTAAATCTAAAAGCCTTCCTCTAGTTTGACTATTTTTATGTGAAGTGTTGCTTCTGGTGTCAAACTTTTGACAAACATGTTTCATCCTGCTAAATTTCACAGGGAATCAACCCCCAGTCCTGGTGTCATTGTTATATCATGTTCTTCTCATTGAACTACACAGGTCTCAGATCTATTTACTGTTGAGAGTGTTGTTGCTGAACGGAAGGGGCTTACTTTAATTACCATGGAAACAAAGAGTTTCTTCTCTAAAGCCATGTCTGTATTGCTTCTTATCTCTGTCACATACACAAAATAGCAATTATGCTAATGTACAGCCAAGCCAAAAAACACAAACACACTTCCTGTTCCTTTCTTGTTGTGAACTCGTGGACTTCTGTTTAATCAGCTTCTAGCTTTCCTTTAAAGGTAGTTTGCTGAAAGAAAAGTCAAGGTTTGTAGGACTAGGTGAGCCTTCTGTTTGTCAATGCACTGGGTGTCATTGTAAGCTCCTCCGCTTACACAAAAATCAAGCAGCAAACACAAGCTGTAAAAAGGTCTGAAATGAAAGCCAACATGGTGTAATTGAAAGGCGAGCATTCAAACACTGCTTTTCAAATCCAGTCCACTCAGATTTCCTGCCTCGAAGCTCGCTCTTCATGCCACGATGTCTACCCTCGCCAAAATACTCGTGTTTACATGGTCTGGTTTGCATCAAAGCATCAGAAACAAATGATGCATAGCAGGACCACAGCTGTGATGGATTTCTCTTTAAAGCGGTTTTAACAATATGCCTGCTTTCATTACACAAACTGTCATTCATTCAAACTGTCATGCCGTACGACTCATTGACTCATCTTATAATACTCCAGCTCGGTTCAAAACTTGAACATTCCTCAGTGATCCTTAAGGGTGTTAAGTGTTTTATCTCATAACACACTGATGTAAGAACATAGAAAATAATATTATGTAGTTCCAATATTACAACTTTTCAAGCATAATATTCAGTTAAAGGTTAAGACATATCACAAATTACCTTGCATAAATGTATCAGATTACGTCTGATTATTTCATTCATCATTAGAGAGAGTGGTAAGAGATGCTTTATGTATTATTGAAGTGGTTCATCCTCGGTTAATGTGAGTGGCTAATCAAGAGCCATCCAGACTGCTGGAGAGTGCACATGCCGTTTGGGTGGCACTTTATCCAAAGTGCTGTGCTTTAGCCTGTTGACCTGTGGGAAACTGAACCACAAACTTCATCAGTGGATGTACAGAAGTAACATGTGGTAAATATCATTTCATGTTTACATTTTCCCTCCAAATTTGAGAAAAATTTTTTTAGTTTTTTTTATTTTTTTAAATTTATTTATTTGGCATTAATAGTTTTTGATATCATAACTTTCCTTTTGCCCTGCAAAAACTGAAATCTGAGCACGACTTCTGTCTTTTTTTTCTTTTTGTAAAAAATGCTCTTAATAGGTGTAATATAAACCACACTCACCTGACAAGTCCAGAAAAATGTCAGACTTTAAGATATTAAAAGCCAAAAATGATCCTGAATTAATTGTAAAAAGTATTTTTTTTTATTACAATTAGTTTTTTTTTTTTTTTTAGAAATTCTTATTACAAGCAGCTAAACATAAATTTTTCTTCCGTGTTTAGTAACAAAAAAAATAAATAAAATAAAGGAAGTAAGAACACGTAAAATTAGACAGTAATAGTAACCCGGCCCTCCTTCAGCACAGTAAATCCCTCTGGAGTACATTACCTCTATCTTTAATCTTAGTAAGAGCCCTTTTACTGTATCTTGCAGATTTAGTAGCATTTCTACAATCACTGATCAATGAATGGACTTGTCTCACTTTCTTTAAGCCGATGGCTCTTAATTGCCGGTGCTCAGCAAAAGGTGACAGACCATTACTCCTCCTCTCATTAAACCACTCATCCAGCCCCACTGAGTGGCATGTGTTTCCCACACACAGGTGAACACAGGAGAAGGAAAAAAGAGTGAGGAAGAAGTGAGGTCACCCAAGCAGGACAAGGTTGGATTGGAGGGGAAGAAGGGTGATTGATTAAAAGGAAGTAGGTGGTGGGAAAAAAGAAGGAAAGGAAAAAAAGAGGAGCAGAGAGAAGCTGTGAGAGCTTCAAAGACATGGTGCAGTGTCTTGTTTTTTTAAAATGTGTGTGGACAAGACTTCTTATCTTTATTTAGACAGATGGGGGCGGATCAAGCAAACACCAGAGGAGATGTTTGGGGCGATCGGTCCCAGCATGGGTGTCATTTTATCAAGAAACAGGAAGATACAACAGGCCAAACAGTGTCAGACTTATCACTAATCCCCATAAACTCCCACATTAAGTGTCCACAGCAATCTTAGCCCTTGTTAAAGATGGAAGGAACTGTGAATGTGGATTCATTTTGGCCCTGTTTACACCTGGTATTAAATCCCTCCTTTGTAATCCATTTAATAAAAGCAGACAGCCTGTAGTAAAGGTGTAAATGCTCCTAAGACTTATTGTATGACTCATTCTAGGGGTCGTATGACTTGCTTCTCAATAGTTAGAGTTCGTTAGTTATCAACCACAGGGGTTGTTGGACAGCTCTGCTTTCTTGTTGACAAACTGCCTTGAAAACGGGCTCAAAAGCTAGGCTATAACTCGCTGTTAATGGGCCATCTGAACCACTTAATTTAGCTCATAAAAGAAAGTCCAACTAATGTCAGTTAAGCCTCCAAAGACCCTGGGTACACATATGTGGACAATACATTTCTGCCTCTTGGACCCATGATACTTCAATTTTTAAAACTTTGACTTACTAGCCACATTTGGGGACATTGTCCATGTCATCTTGTGGTGATTTTACAACAACACCCAATCTGGTGAAAACAAGGTGGCGAAATATACCATAGACTGTTTATAGAATGGACAGCGCAGCTCCGCCTTTTACCATTCCAATAGCCAAAAAACCCTGTCACAGGTGCCGCCATTGTGCAGCCAGAGTCTATGCAGTAGAGAATCTGAGGGACTCAGATCAAATCTGACTGGAGCCGGTTGACTAAAGTATATATATATATATATATATATATATATATATATATATATATATATATATATATATATATATATATATATATATATATATATATGTATGTATATATATATGTATGTATATATATATATATATGTATGTATGTATGTATGTGTATATATATATATATATATATATATATATATATATATATATATATATATTTATTTATTTATTTATTTTATTTTTTTTTCTTTTGACAGTCTTATCTCTTCTTGGCTGTCTTTCCTGAATTATTTTACTATTCTCGAAAGAACAACACAAGAATGGCAGCTGTCAGTCATCATTAAACATGACGCAAAACCCTGTTTTTAACATTTGATAACTAATGAAAAAGAAACTTTTCAACAAAAAAAAGAATTCAACACAATACAGCCTAATAATATCTTAATATCACCACAGCATACAGAAGTGAGAAACATTTCAATGAGGTGTATTCATTCCTTAAAGTTTGAGAACAGCCAATCTGGAACGAATAGAGAGGCAGAGTTTTTGACCTATACTGCAGCCAGCCACCAGGGGGAGCAATTTCTGTGGCAACCTCAGTTCAAGCCAAGTGAGATGACATCCATTGTTTTTACAGTCTGTGGGATATATGCAAAAGACTCATGTTGCAGCTCCGGAAGGAAAATAAAGAAAGGTAACAAATAAAATCCAAAACCACTCGTAATCAATAACTTCATGTACAAAGACCAAGTTAGTTATGAAATATATTCCTATATCCTATCCTAAATAGCAAAGAGAAATCAAAAATGCACAGAGAAAAGAGAAAAGCTCGGGTCTCAGGAGGTTAAGTGTGTAATGTACTTTTAACCTTCATTTTTCAAAGCTGCTAGAGAGAAACTTTGGCTCTATTTTTGGACACAACACATTCATGATCATCGGTCTGCACTGCACTGATCAGGTGTTTCATCAGGATAAACTCTAACGATACACATCTCATGTGAGTGATACACCTCTACTTCAAAACCAAACCATCCCTTTAATAGCAGATGAAGCTGGGCCTTCATCATCTGGATCACTTCTTCAGGTGAGGTTATTATAAAAGGCGAGGGTGCTTATTTTACCTCTATTGACTCTGCAGTTCATTCTTATCTTTCATTTAAATTCTTTCTGCTTAGGTAAGATCTATTACGTTAAATTCGGAGCAGACATGCACCATAGTCCTTTTCTCTGCTTTGGAGATTGACAACTTAATTGACGACCAATAGAAGAACAATTTTCCTCTCACTTAGAAATTAACTGCGAACAATTTATAGGAAAAACCAAGGGATTTAGCCTTACCCATTGTTAGGGGTGTAACACTGAAAAAGCAGCAGGACCACACTGGCTTCCATCAATGCTCTGTAGTCACTGCTTTTTTTCATTCTCCAGGTTTTTTGTGATTCGTACACCTGCAGGGTACAGCAAGGTTGCAAAAGACATTTAAAGTAAGAAACATTAAGTGAACTGTGCTGCTGATTGGTCGCACTGATGCACAAAAGAGAGCTGTGACTCAGCTTCCTAAAATAAGAATTTACTCTGACGTCATCTCGTTTGAAGTACAGAGACTTTTTGGTAAAGATTTAAGATGACCATTTTTAAAAAAAGAACTTTTGTGAGGTTAAGATGCATGAGAAAAGCACAGAAAAAGTAGCATTTATGACAACAAGCTAGATGATAAATTTACTGCTCACTTGATCTTTGGCTCAGGAGTCCTGATGCCCACCAACTGATGTGAGCTCTCACTATCAGAGGAATGTCCAATTATCTGAAGTAAAGGCAAAGACAGACAAAGGACAATCAAATTATCAGTCTGGGGGAATTAAATGCTTTAGTTTGGCTTAAAGGTCACACACATGCTGCTGTCTAAGTCAGTGGCTCGAGAGCAGCTTCAACACTTCAATGGTTAAGAGTTTGATCCCCTCTGAATCCAGAATATTTTGGGGAGTTTTTCAGTTCCTGATTCCCCCTGTCCTCTCATTGTTCTTCTTTCCCATGACACAGGAATGGACTCAGATCTGCCATCGTTTAAAGATCAGACACACATTTTGGCAGGTTTTGGTTCCCTTCAAATCTGATTGGCTCTCCATCAGTGCCAAAATGCCAGCTCATATCAGTTCAGTGTGACAATCTATCAGTGCTCCACAGAGGCAATCAATCACTCCGAACATTTAAGGTTATCTTTTACAATATTTTGAAAAAGACAGAAAAAAATGGAAACAAGTGTCTGTGCAGAAGGCAAGGTGCATTCATCAAGTTGAAGGGTAGATGTACATGTTTGGATTCACAATACTGGGCTAAACATAAATAACTAAGAAGTAGATAAGTGTGACGGAGGAGACAGCAGCTATACACAGCTGCATTCAAAGTTCAAAACCAGACGTTTAATGCCAAGGAGGTTTTCAGATGCAAGGAATCTGTGCTAGTGATTGTGGCTGCAATGATTGGTGCTACATTCGCTTTTATTTGTGAAAAACTTTGTCACGAACCAAGAATGTCCCATGCATGTCCTCAGTTTCATGAAAATCAAGCAAGAAAATCTTAAAACACATTATAACATTTATGCATATGTGTATTCTGGCACACAGTATTACATTACTACATCACAAAATACCAATCTTAGATTTGGCAGATGTGGATGTTTTTTGTTTTTTTTTTAACTTTCTATTTATATTTGAAATATACGCTTGTCCTAGCAGCTGGTATGCTTAACCTTTTCATGATGTACCATTTGATTTTTTCCATTCTTCTTGGTGTACTTGTCAGGCTTCTTAACTTTGATATAATTATTTTTAAATATAGTTTTGCTTAATAATTTGTTTATTGATTTACCTATCTATTCCCATTTCTACTTTAACTTCATTATTATTATTCAACTGATTATGTTTACTTTGTTTTGTTGCCTTATTTTTTTATTTTCAATTTTTGTATTTTTGTTAAAATAAACACATCATTCTCATTTCATCAGTGTTTGTTTGTGCCAAATAGAAAATAACTTTGGAATAAAAATAATGTTTGTGCATATGTTTGTGTAGGTATTCAGATTAATATTAAGCAGTTCGTAGTGCTCAGTGTCCAAATGGTGATACAGAAGTACAATAAAGATCTGTAATTGCCAAACTCAGATCATACTCTTGGTGTGCAATAAGAAATGTGTAAATTTACTAATTTTCTGGGAGCGACACCTGCAAGCCAAGCAGCTCATGCTTTCACACTCAACATGCGTCACTCTTGCAATCACATTACAAATGTATCCTTCCAATATGGTGGTCTATAAGCTGCAAGATTTGTGTTCCTTCTTTTGCCACTGCTGTCCTTCATTGGTGCTGCATTCAAACATTCAGCACCCATGCTAACCCACCATCCGTTAGCCTCCAGGAATGACTAGAGAGCTTGAGGTGTTGTCTCATCACTCCTCATTTCTGCATGTAGAATTCAAACACAATTCACATCCTGTTGCAGCAATTAAAATTTCAAACTGTTAAAATAAAAGTCATCTGATTGAGCTTTTTCTCCCAATTGTCCACTGTTCCTTTTCCTCTACTTGAAGCCATTTACCTCCCAGACCCCACCCCATCTCCCAGTAATGAGTCCATGCTTTAAGGGAAAGCATGAATGACTGAGCTCAAGCAGTGGGCTACATTTCAGCTTGTCCCTGTGAGAGAGTGAGTGCAGCACAGAGCAGAGGAAAGCAGCCCTGCCACTTTAAAGATTTGATTAAGTAAAACCTGCAGCTGAAGTTGATTGATTAAATGCCCTTGCACTTTTTTTCTTCTTTTTTTTATTTGGAAGCCAGCAGCAAAGTCAGAGTGCTGGAAATATTTTATAGCTTACTCACCATTTGTGAGGAATGTGAATATGTTTGACAAGACTTGGAAAATGTGATTTGATTCATTGGTTTAGGACAATAGATTACAGAATTCATGAATGAGGATTTTTTTTAAAAATATTTCTGACTCAAAGTTTTTTATTTAATAATAATAATAATAATAATAATAATAATAATAATAATAATAATAATAATAATAAATTGTGAAAAAATCTCTAATAATCTTTTTAACTTCACATTTTAATTTTCCTTTTAAGCATTTTTAGAATTATTGGGACTGAAGAAGATAAAGTAAGAAGTTAAACCACGCATCTTGTTTGCAGTGTAGTATAAGATATGCACAATAAACCACAGGAAACTCTGATGAGCAGATATGAAGCTTTATCTTTAAGACACTCAGGCTGCACAGGGGAGGAGGGGGCTGTCTTGAGTGTGCGCGCGGCGTGCATTGGTCCGTTTCATGCTACCTTACCTCCCCTCTTATCCCGGGTAAGGCAGGCAGACGATGCCACTGGACGATACCTCAAGTGAGGCGTAGGGGAACGGCATGACTTCATCACGTCAAGTGGAGCACTACAAAAAAATATCGCCTAAAGCAAGTTAAGCAGACGTGAACCCAAAGCTGAAAAACCTAATAAGAACACACGAGGAGTGAAAATTTCACGTGAAACAAAAGGCAGATTGTTGTGATTGTTTAAAAAAAAAAAAAAAAAAAAAAAAAAAAAAAAAAAAAAAAAAAAAAAAAACTAAAAAAGATGTCGATTATTGTATCCCAATCAGTGAAGTTTTATTTCCAGAAACCAAGATTTTTTTAAGGGATATTAAAATGTCTCTTTTGTCCCCTTTACAGTGCGATTGTTAAGACCTTCTACAATAAAGCAAAAGGACGATAAAGAAAGGAATGCGAGAAGATGGAGAGAGCCGTGAGTTAAGGGGTGGCTGGAGAGGGAGGGCCGGACGCATGACATCATTCCCTCAGCCTCCCTGCGCGGACAGAGCTCTGGCTTCTCCAAGTGCGCACGGCGGCTGCTGCTGAGGGAGCGACTCCTCCTGCCGAACACCCAGACGCGTCCTGAGCAACCTGCGCTCCTCGGGTGGGATTTTAAAAACATTACTGAACCCGGCAGAGTGGACCTTTGAACCGCACCTCAACTGGACCTGCCGTGGGGACGCACACATTTAACACAAACCCGAGGATTACTGCTTGTTTAAACCATGAAGATGTGAGGGTTTATAAGCTGGGAAGAAAAGAAAGAGGAACTCCGAGGCTGCGAGAAGGTAGACACACTTTCTTTTCTGTTTCTCTCTCTGTGTCCTTCTACTCAAGGTATTTATTTACACGGGATCTTACTTCAAATCACAGCTTTGTCACTATCTCAGTGCTTACAAAAAGCTGCATGTGGGCATCGTATCGGAGCGCACGAGCCGTGCGTTATCCTGCTGTCTTAATACCCGAGAAAAGACGCAGGCAAGTACAAGAAGAGAAGCAGCACCCCAGAATACCGCATGTAGAATTTTTAAAGCTGCCACTTAGCTTTTTGTGATGGAGAGGGATGTTACAGAGTCCTGGACTCAGCAGGAGACCAGAGTCCGCCACCGCAGAGCTGCTGCTGCTGGTGCTGCTGCTGGTGAGCAGAGCAGAGCTGCTGCTGTGGTTTAAGGGAGATCCATCATTCTGAACGACGGTCCCCTTTAATTCTCCCAATACAGTTAATTACAATTTAATCTGCGGGAGAAAAAGAAAGCTGGGTGTTTCTGTAGCAGAGGGGCGAGCGGGGATCTTCGTGAATTTTCTCCTACAGTTTTATGCGCTGAATGCTTCTGGAGCATAACGCATATTTCTGAATCATCCCTTTTTTGTCGGGCGGAGGTGTGTGAGTGTGTGTGTTTTGGGGGGAGAGGAGAGAGAGAGTGTGTGTGTGTGTGTGTGTGTGTGTGTGTGGGGGGGGGGGGGGGGGGGGGGGGGGGGGTCCATCTCACAAGTGCATCTCCACAGGGGGGTTCTTCATTGGCCAAGTCGACCGTGAGATGCTTTGTATGAGAACATGCCCGCAAATCACGAGCCATCCAATGCTTCTCACAGGCATCAATCGGAAATGCCATTTTCGATATTTCAGTTTCTCTCTCTCTCTCTCTCTCTCTCTCTCTCTCTCTCTCTCTCTCTCTCTCTCTCTCTCTCTCTCTCTCTCTCTCTGTATGCAGACTGCTTGTTTGATCTGATGTTAAAGCCTAAGATATACATGTTGGACTTTGGAGAGTACTTGATCACCACCCCAGGACCAGATTTGCGCGTCACGTTCTCGTGCCCTGTAAAAAAAAAAGGAGTTTTTTTTTTTCCCGAGGTGCGCCACTCGAGTTTTCCCCAGCTCCCCTGAGGTGGAGCCAGCACGGCAATGACAGTGACTTTTTAAAGTGCAGGTGGTGCCCTTGTTGAATACTGAGCAGTCCAAGTTTAATATTATCGTCAAGAGGAAGATGCTTTTAAAATAAACATTTCAAACTTTATAAACGGCAATATGGTTAAAGTATTTGTTATTTTTGATAAGCATTTTCGCATTTATGTTGGTTCCTTGGAATCACGCGCACGTTTAACAAAAATAATGCTCAATTTGATCAAAGTTTGATAAGACGTCATGAGAAAGTTTGCAGGTTTGTGTTTAACTGTCACTGCATTCTATAAATCAGTGCAAACACCCTTTTTGTCTTCTGCTTCTTCCTGCCTCCTTAAGTTAAAGCGTCAGAGGAGATTCCTTTGATCCAAAAAGAAAAATAAAAGCGCGTTTTTTATTTCTAAACAACTGCCACTGAACAATGTCATCTATTTCTTTCCGCCGTTGTTCATTTTCCATCTTCTTCGGTCTCAAGCTTCGATCGAAATGAGCGCATCGCGCGTCTGCAAAGCTCATAAAAGCCAGAGGAGAGAACAATATCTCGCCAGCGCTCGGGTTGTTAAAAGAAAATGGCTTTATTCATTTTTCTTTGTACCCGTGGTAACTAAGTTATAGCGTTTTTATGGCGCCTGGAAATGGCTCACAGGCTTGCAGTGCAATGTAATGTAATCAAATTTATGATGTTGCTGTGTATTACAATTCCCTGTTATGCGCCGTCACATGAGAAATTTGGAGTGACCCCCTCTCTCCTCCCCTCCTTCTCAGTCTTTCCTCTTCCCTTCCTCACACAGGCACACACTCACACAGCAGAATGCCCAGGAGCATCAGGGCAAGGCAGGTAACATCCACCAGTAGATTTGTCAGAAAACACACACACACACACACACACACACACACACACACACACACACACACACACACCCTCACTTGCACCCAAGCAACCTCTCTGGAAATAGTCCACAGTCCTTTCTAAATGATATTCAAACGTATGCTACCACAGATTTATTCTGGCAACCAATCATATGCTTCTTGAGTTTTGCCTTCTCCATATTTCATGCACATTTCTTTTTGGTCGCCTGCAAACGAAGACTCTTAAATATGTGGAGCTGAACCACAGTGATGAAACAAATGATGTCATGCATGATTTGGTGCTTAGAGGGAGATCTGCATTCACTCTGTTTCTCTTTGAGATGTAACATCTTTTTTTTTTTCTTTTTTTTTTAAACGCAAGAAAGCACCAGTGTGTGTTTGTGCTATCATTCGTAAGATGCTTGAGTCATAAATCTTCAGTATGGATGTGTCTGAACACCTTCTCCGGGTAGTTACATGTTGTGCCGCTCACTGAAGGGAGGAGGCAGTCTCTCTTTACAGACAGGCATGTGGAAGGACAGCTATTACCGGAGTCTTCTCTCAGACTTAATGGGCTGGACAAGTTTTATGGAGCGTCTCCTCGCACACGGAGCAATCAAATACCTGTGTTGGACATGCAGAGCAGCCACACACTCTGAAAACTCGCACACTCCTCGAGGAGCTAAAGTGAGGACCTTAGCATTTGAATTGAAGGATTTCTTAAAGAAAAAGAATATAATAGGGCTGCATGAAGCACTCTGAAGCTCAGGATAGCATTTGGATGAAAAGGGTTCATCAAAGAAGCCCTCGGGGGGGTTGGATACCTTAAAGATACCCTGATGAGAAGCTCAGCAGCTCAGGCAGCAAAGTGTAAGGTGTTCTTTCACTCACCTTTGATATCCCCCTGCTTTCTCGACAGCGTTCAGAAAAACTTAAAAGATTTTAATTAGAAAACTCTCATCATAAAGCCTTCTTAATTTCCAAAGTGCAGGTTATTCCTTTTTGTGATGTGGAGACAAGGCAGGTTAGCTTTTCCCCGCGTTACACCCCTGAGTTTGACATCAATCAAACGGCCTGACTGTGTATGTATGAGATGGGTGATTGGATGGCCTGCTCAAGTATCCCTTGTTTCCTCTCCTGCAAAAATGCACTTCAATCATTCTCACCTGTCACAAGCCGGGGTGCGAAGACTCAGCCGTGCAGAGAAGTGTCGGCACATGTTGTGGATGCATACATGAGCACTCGTGTGACACACGTATACATTTATAGCAGCTATAAGTCACATTCTGGACTGTCATAACAGGCCTGAAGCTTGAGTGTGTGGCCGTGTCATTAATGCAGGGGGGGAAAAAAGAGAAACAGAAGCAGAGCCGTTAAAAGGAACCTGACATGCAAGGCAAAAGAGAGAGAAGAAAATATTTAATCATGGGCACACTTTATGGAGAGCTTCGCCCATGTGCACTGCGGCAGTCTAATTACCAGGATAGCAGTGCTTGTTAGTTGTCACCTCAAGATAAACAGCGGCCTGCTTTTTTTTCCCTCTCATGTTTTTCCCCCGCTTGTGACAGAATTTGAAATTCTAAGCAGCAAAATGTCTTTTCAGAGTATCCTGTCTCATCCTTTCCACACCTCTCATGCAAACACATCAGAATTGTTTGCTTTTAATATGTACCAATGGTCAGGCTGGCATCTGTAAGAAAAAGCTGGAGTTGTTGGAACAGTAATGGTTGTTTCACTGGAGTTAATCAATAAAGAAAAAAAGCAGAGGATGGTTTGTATAATGTGACAGCGTTTTTGTACCCAGCCTTCTGTCCACCCTCTCCGTGCCGTACAGTAAATCTTGTCAGGAAGCATATGGTCTTCAAATCCACATGCAAATGAGCGCTGGAATATTCTAGCAGCAGAGAAAGAAAATTGTCCTTGTGTCTTTTCAGCACTGGTTTGTCACTTCACATGGCTTAGATATAAGCTCTTTAGATGGGGCTGTGAGTGCCAAAATAAGGGCAAAAAAACACACTTATTCACAAGTTTTCCATGAACATTCTGACCTGGTTTAAGCTCACTGCCGAGCTTGACATATTAATGGCTTTGATGTGTACACATTTTCTCTGGTACACACCAAGACGTCAGGGCAGCAGGAGATGGGGAATCCTCAGGAAGCTCCTGCCTCTTTTCTCTGAAGCAGAGGGATACATTCGAATGAAAAGGAAAGGGTTAATAGCCTCAAGGTCCTGCTCTCCCTGTCAAATATGTTAAGCTTCATTTCAAACTACCACTTCACAAGGCAATGTCTATCCATGTCTGCCAGCCACAGCTCAAATCAAAAACAACTTTAAAGAGTTAAGGAGGTTTCCTGCACTCCTTTATTTCCTGCTCGGGAGGTTTGATTATGTTGTTTTTGCAGGAATCACAACTGTGCGTATCGTGGAGAGGAGAATGTAACCTTGTAGAGGTCTAATTTCCCCGGCAAGGAGAACACATCATGATCACTGAGGGAGTCTTAGTTCAGTTTAAGAGCGGCATCTTAAGTATTCAAAGGCTCTTAAGTCAAGGATAATTGCAGTGTGAATATGTGTTTTTGGGGAAGCTGAGAATATGCCGACAAATAATGTTGTCTGAATTCACTGTGGAGAGGAGAGGGAAAACTGCAAGCACTGCAGTATGGCCAGTCTAACTTTTAATGATACAGTTTCATTTATGAAAGCAAGAGTCAGTAACCAAGACGGAGCATTTAGTTGAACAACCTTTTTAAAATATTTGTTTAATCAAGTTTTGACCTTAAAAACTCAGACAATATAAGCTCCACCCTGACTCAGAATCGACTCATTATGGCCTCTAATGTCACAAAATATTCACAGTGCAGTATGCTAACATGCTTAATCGCCCTTTGTCTGTTTTTGTCTCACTTTGATTTGGGAAATAATTACGCTCTTATTTCTGGAACGACCCAAAATGCTTTGAGAGCTGCACAGGGGTCATATTATGGTCCCTTTCCATTTGTAAAATCAAAGCATAATTTTTTTAGCCTTTATTTGCTCACATATACTAAAACATGACAAAGGTTAAATTATAATTACATGGTTCATTTCTGGCTTTGATTAAAAAAAAAAAAGATTTTTCAGGAAAGGTTTGGTGATTAACCAATGTCTTTAAAGTTATCTTGATATGGGACACATTGACTTTCTTTGCTTTTGAAAGGAGATTATGAAAACCTTGAAAACAGTCAGTCTAACTGTCTTTAAAATATGTTGTATGACAGGTTTGGATTCATATTCCTTTTTATTTGTCACATATTACAACTTGGAGGGATAAGGGCTTCAAGTGTCAAGCTATCTTAATTGCATTTCTTCTGTCTTTGCCTTGAAGCCCTCGCTTCACCACTGAGTTGGAAAACCTCTGGTTGAAAATACAAAAATATATCAAAAGTAACAGAAGATATGTTTTGGAGGATTGTTGCCACAGCACTGCAGGAAGAATCAACAGCGTATGACTGAAGGTTACGCAAAAGGTAGAATTTTAATTTAGCATCTTGACTGGCTAGATCTGAATTTCTAACAAGCTACCCGTGGTTTCCAGCTTGGCGGGGTGTTTTCCGGAAAGCAGACAATTAGGGGACTCACTGGATGAGACAGATGTAAATCAACTCAAGGGAGAGAAGCTTACAGGAGGTTATTTGCCACCATAGCCTCCACCCATCCCCAAGGGTTGTAACTCTTGAAGGTCATGGTAGCAATTCACCCCGCCCCCCTTTTCTTGCCCATGACAACTCCAGTGGGTATCGCCGCATGCTTTCCGTCATGCTGGTGAGCGAGGGCCGATGATGGTGGGGGTCTGTGAGGATGATGTGTCTTGACAGTGGCAGGAATAACAAAATGCTGTCTCGCCCGTTTACTACAGGCCTGCGTCTTAGTCGAAGGCGTCATAAAGAATGAATGATTCATTCACTGTCTTAGATAGTCGTTTATGTTTAATTCAGACCTGTACTCTAAGGCGTCTGCCGGGGTCTTCTCCTGGCGTGGTGGAGTGGTCGAAGGTATAGGGAAGGATATAAGAGAAGGTGCTGAGAATGTCACATTAGAGTCTGGCTGAATTAAGACAGAGGGAGGAGAGCATTGGAGGTGGCCTTGTACGTTTCATCTGCAAGCCCTAATAAAACCCTCACAGGCCGGCATTGATCTCTCCCAGAATAATCCATTTAGACTGAGCGTGCCTGGCCATGTGGGGCCTGTTCAATTATTTATGGCAAGAATGCTGTGCAAGCTTCCGTTGGGATGCAACAATGTGTCCTGGGAAACCTGTGAACTGTGGATTGCAGGGCAGCAAGGGAAACCACGAGGTGGAAAGAGCAGGGTGGAGGTAGGTGAGTTTTCAAGAGGGTTAAAAAAAGGGAGGAGGAGATGGTGGGAATGTAAATTACACCGAGGCTTGCAGGTAGAGATGGTGAGGAGCAGTGAGGGAAGCAAGCAGGAGACAGAAAGGTGAGGAAGGGAAGGGATGTAAAAGAGCTCAGACTGAGAAGATGAAAGGAAGAGAAAGTGTGGTAGTTAAGAAATGAGGAAGAGGGAGGAAGAAAAAGTGGTAAGAAGGTGGAAAGAAGGAGACAACACAAATGAGAACAACCATTGAAGGCAAAGTGGTGATGAAGGAAAGACAGCTTGGTGAGGTAAGGAAGCATGAGAGGTGAGGTTGAATAATGAGACGGGGTGTAACAGAGGGTGGAGGATTGGACTCTTTCAAACCATGTCATGAACAACTATTGATCATGGCAGAGTTATCGTTTCTGGTGTGCTAAGTGGAGACATGTCAGCTTGACTGCCTGCACAGCCTTTCATTATTTCCACCAGATTCAATTTTAATGCAACCTTTTACAAAAAAAAAAAAAAAAAAAAAAAACTCAATAAAAGTAAAAGAGAAACTTGTATTTTGATTTTGTTGAAGAACCTCAAAGAAATATTCCATCACATTCTGATCGTTATTTCTAAATCAGCCTCACTTTCTGCAGACTTTACAAAGGAAATGTAGAGATTTAAGATTCCAAAAATGGACACAATGCTTTTATCCCTATGTAGTTTCTCTTAAAGTTCAACGTCTGACTGTTTAATCTTTTTTTTTTTCTTCCAGCATGCCAAATAAAACTGAACTCTGATAGCCACATATTGTAAACTCCCTTCTATTTGCCTTGTCTATATTCTGCAGCTCTCACACGGCTCTCATAAATCCAGATGGATTTGTCTCACCTGATTCCCCCAGCGTTCACCATCAGGCTCTCCTCCTCTCGCTGTGATTCCCAGCACCCTGTTAGATTTTCCAGCTCTTGCCTGCTGCCAAATCAGGATTTCTGATCCAGATAAAGACAGCTGGGATCGAAATTCCTTTTTCTATACTCAATTAAATCTGTCATTCTGTCATTCTTAGAGAGGTATGCCTTCCTACCTCATATGTGCAGTGATTTGTTTTTAATGTACATTTTATCTACCTAACTAGTAGATAGCTATTAGTTGTAAAAGCCTCTCAGCTTTGATCTATCTACCTTACATTAATACTGCAGATGTTTCTCTTTTTTTTTTAAAACCATATTTAGAGTTATCATCTGTCTCTGGCAGTAAGACGCTAGCATTGATTTTTTTTTTTTTTTTTTTTTACCGCTAACGAAAAGAGAAGCAACCTCGAGGTCCTCAGAGGAATAGAGTTGCAAGTCTCACAGCAGCTTAGCAAGCACGCACAAAAAAGAGGGTCAGTTTGTAATGGCCTGTTACATCAGCTGTGTCAAACATCCTAATCAGATGGGCTAAACGGTGTAGCGGCATAGCTATTAGCTAACGATAGCATACCAGCAGGTTTCTGTTTAATTAGTACGAAGCCATTTCCCACCACTTGTCGCTCTCTAGAGCAGTCACAAAAAGATTTATTGTTTGTCCACACCCATTGATTATTGGATACTAGTAATTGTTTTGCCTTTGCTTGATTAACAAACCTGTGTTTTCTCCAGGGGGTTAGCTCAATAGCAGCAGCTAATGGCAGGGCACAAGCCAAAGTGCTAATGCAAACAGGACTATGATTAGAAATGAGAAAAGGAAGGGGGTTAAACCCAACTTTAACACCAACAAGACAGTTAGCCCTGATAACTATGGAACAACCGCATTTAAAACACACGTCTTTGAGTATGGGTGGCCTCCTGTGAATAATGCATCCAGGTGCTCTGTGTTTATCTATTCCTGTCCAGCAGTATGAAGGATGATAGATGTGTAGCTGTTGCTTTTTAAAGCATGGCATTTGTGGCATGTAAGGTATTCAAGCAGGCTCTCAGCTTGCTCTCTTTTTGACTGAGGCTTCATAGACAGGAGAGAAACCTATTGTATCACAGCTGTGGAGGGGCAGAGGCATAATGAGGAGGAGGAGCTCAGGGGTTCGCAGGAAGTGAGGGGATAGGTGGTGGGAGGCAAGCATACTTGTGCATTAGTCTTTCATAAGCCCTGACACAAGTCAGACCTTCACCTTCCATTAGGTGCAGATGTAGAGCTGAGATTAGCATTCCCTCCTCACTCCCACGACACCCTTTCTGAACCCTGGCTCTCACCCAAAAGAGAGAAAGTGTTTGGAAACGTTTCCTCTCTTCAGCTGTCATTACAAAGGAGCTCTCTGCTCACTGTAAGGGTTGGAGAAGTTAGCTGCAACAAAATATCTGTTTTGTGGCGTCTCATTCCCTCTGTTAGAGTAGTCTCATGGAGGCAGAATGATGCTACAATCCAGCTAACATCACTTTCCACCTTATTAGCATATCACTGTTTTCTTCTTTGTTGATGCAGTAAATCAAGCTAATCCAACTTTTGTGCTCTAATAAGTTTCAAGGACTGAACGACTCCTGAATGGCAGACTTTATTCAAGCTGCCTTATGATAACTGAATCCAGGTGAAGTTTGCTATCTTGTGTTGTTTATTTTTTACCATTAGCTTAGAAATGCTGCTGATGCAAGAAGAGGACACTGAGAGAGAGGAGCAGGAGCAAGGTCTACTTAAAGGTAATTTATTTCTGCTGTCGCTTTGTTGGGTGAAGAGGAAAAGACAAATGCGAACTGGTTGTTTATGAGGCCTGGCTAAGTGCTGGCAGGGCTGCTTTCCTCTGAGCTAGTTGACTTTCTGTCCTTGGAGGTGCAGTGCTGTGAGGTAGCAAGGAGGCAGGTGAGCAACTGAGAGGAAAACTTCACCCCTGTTTTCCTCCACTTTTAGCCCCCATCCCTTTCATTTCTCTGTCTCTCAATCACTCTTCTGACCTCTTACCTCTAACTGACCTTTCTCCCCATTTGGCCCTGTCTCTTTTCAATCCTGGAGCCCCAAAGTCAGAAAAAAACAAGAAATGCACACAATCTCCCCCAACAGTTCTCCTAGCTTCCTCAGCTTGTGTGGAATGAAAACATGGACATGGCAAACCCTCTCTTTCATCACTGCCTGCAAAATGAATCAGACCTCAGAGCTGTCCTGTTCATCAATTTGATTCATCTTCCAAGACATGGAAGGCTTGTATTCTTCACACGTCAATTTTTTCCCCACTTTTTGATAAGTATGGTCAGAGCTGAAATGTCCCCCTCTTCATAACCTTCATTCAGCTACATCCTTCTCCTTCCCCTTCTCCGTGTGACGTTTACAAGTACTGTTTTAATTGACACAAGAGGGGGAAAAAAAGCTCTCTGGTTATCTAGCCGCCTGCTCCTGTTTCATGTCAATCCACTCAATTTTTTCCCCCTCCTGTTCCTTGTCCATCATTCTGCTCCACGTCTTGAGCTCTTTCTTCTTTCTTTTCTGTGTTCTCCCTCTCTCTCCGTCTGTTTCCTGAAGCGCTTTTTCTGCCTCTCCTTCAGCTCAACATCATCCCGTTCCCCAATGATTGCCTGTGTTGTTTTCTTCCTCTTCTCTTCCCGTCTTATTTACATCTCCCTGTTGTCTACCCCTTCTCCCAGCTTCTGTTCCCCCCTGTACAGAACTCTCTCCTCGGCAGCCACTGACTTCAAAAGTTTTATCTAGTTGCCTCGTAAATTATGAAATAAAGATCTGAACTGAACAATATAGATTCAGTTTTGGGAACAAAACAGAAGACGTTTATCAAATCACAGTTAATTCC
The DNA here is from genome assembly GCA_030710495.1 of Labroides dimidiatus. Taxonomy (NCBI): domain Eukaryota; kingdom Metazoa; phylum Chordata; class Actinopteri; order Labriformes; family Labridae; genus Labroides; species Labroides dimidiatus. The sequence goes on from CM061146.1 coordinate 12,112,225, forward strand.
ACGATATTACTGAAATGAAAGATACTCTTGTCGAATGAATAATTCACATCAGTAATAACTGTTTACAAGTCATTAGTCAAACATGCCAAACGACATCAAATTCAATTATTGCTTTGATGTGTTTTTTGTACATGTAAAACACAAGTACAAACCTTTTAATGTAACGTAATTATATTGCATAAGTAATTTATTTCTGACATTTTCGTAACATTTCGCTCAATTTTACTCTCCTTGAAGTGTAAAAAGTCCATCTAAAGTGACTTCTTTTAAATTCACTTTTTTGATACCATTTAGGTTTTCACCAAACCTACATTATACAGAAGCAACCTGCACATTGAATTTTAAGTGCTGAATCTCTAACAGAGCATAACAATACATGATGATGGTTGAAATGGGGTCTGAAACCAGAATTCCTAACATTGGACTTCCACCAAATTCATCATTCTGGAATTTCCCCCTGTGGGACTAATAAAGATATTCTTATTCTTATCCATGTCTGATTTGTTGTTGTTTGCCTCCGCCATTCTGGTGTAACAAAGAAAGTGGAAGTCAACGCATCGATTAGAGTTGATACCTTGCGATCTGGTGCTGAGACAGAGCAGACTTACTGAACATGGATGTGGTGGAAAAACTGCTCGATAAACAATCACACTGTGCGTAGTGGTTAACGGTAAAAATAAAGTTCTTTGAAATAGGGAAAACTTGGAATTCTTCTTCTTCTAAAAAAAATCCTCTACAGTTGATCACACAGCATTACACTGTCTCAGCACTACCAGCTTATACTCCAGCATTTTCATCCTGCCAGGCTCTGGCATGCCTGAGTCCAACTAACTCTTTCTGTATGACTGAACTATCTGTACAATCCATCTGACATCACAGAGATAAACTTGGTACTGGAAAGCTCTCCCCTCTTTATCCCATGCTCAGCAGTGCATAAAGAGTTTTGTTTGACTGACATTTTTTCATGCACCTCATATGCTCAGTCTCTACGGACTACAAAAAGGTAACAATTTTATCATAGATCACTGATTCCAAGCTGAAATCAACCAATACTCATGCTTTTATCCTTTCTTAGTGAAGCCCTAAGCGGACCAATCCCATCAATGACTGCAGGCACACTTAGACTCGTGATAAAGGACAGGACTTTAAGATTTCAATTAAGCTGTTAGCCTGGTTCTTGTCCAGTTCATTTTATAAGACATAAGAAATTAAAAAATGGAGATAAGAATATCATATGTGAATATAAAAAAAAAAATCAACCTCAGAAACATTTAGCTAACATTCAAAGCTGTGGGGCCAATTTTGGGGACTTTAGGTGCGCACATGGGGGTTTACAGGCCAAGTCTTAATTTTCCAGGAGCTGTCAAAATAGGCACAGGAGAAATAACACAAGAAATGAGGTTAGAAAACATGGTCTGTCTGTAACAAAACTTTCATATTCACATTACATTAAATTTTAATCATGAAAAGAAATATCAGATGATTGCCGATTGGTTTCACAGTTCCATAATTACCAAGGCCCACTGATGTTCATAGAAAAGGCTACAAAGGGAAAATAAAAAAAAGCTTCAAACATCAAAATCAAAATTAATTTGAAGAATTTGTTCAAAGAGATAAGCTGAAATCTGAGCAGTATTCACACAACATGAAACCAAAGCAAGGAACCTGTTTAAAATGCTCTTTAGCTGCACTGCATGCATGCACGAATGTTTCAAAGGTACAGTACATCTTTCTGTATGTCGCCTTCTGAAAATAGCTCCTAAGTGCACAGCCTGTCATGGGACCATATATAATGTTCCCAGGTCAAACGCCAGTGCAGTTTAACATTGATAGTCACCTGTGATGTATGTTTCCTCTCGCTGAGTGCCTCTCCCTTTTTTCCACCCTCCATCCCACCTCTCCCACCCGCCTGCTCTGTCACCCTGAGATGTGGCTTTAACCTCTGGTGCAGTCTTTCACCGACGCCCTTTGTTTTCATCTATTGTTCTTAAAAGCGATTATGACCATCAGACAGGTCCATTAAATATTTAGCAGAACTCGGTCTGCTGCTTTCACTGGCTTCACAGGAACACACACCACAGATGTTCAAAGTGTCTTCCTCTGCAGCGGCAGAGACGAGCACGGATATTTTCCAGGGGCATCTGCTCAATTAGATAAAAGCAGCTATTTGACACAGGGTAGAGCATGTGTGTTTGAAGGCCAACGTTCATGCAATGTGTGGTTCTTTGTCCTTTAGATACTTCCGTATGGATTGTTGTGTGTGTGCGGCTGTGTGTGTGTATGTGTGTGTGTGGTCTGTGCACTGTATTTACTGCCATAATCATTTCTCTGTCTGCTGTGTGTGTGGATTTTTCAGTGGCTGCACCTCAGATTACTCTGCTGTTCGATAATAGAAAATTTATTCGCAAGTCCAGTCTGCGTATCCACTGCAGAAAGAATCAGGATGATCAGTTGCCTGATAGAACAATAAATAAGATCCACTGCGCTTGATTTATCCAAAGACACTGCTGGGAAATAGCTTCACATATTATCTCTCCTTTGACTGCTACATTTAGGAGTGAAGTTTAAAAACTAAAAGGTGGCACCTCTGTGTGATTGCATCATGATACTAAAGTCTTGCATCAAAGAAAATACATTTGATCTGTTTCTTTGGTGTTGGGAGTGCTAATTTAATCAAACAGTTTCTTCATCGAGGACACCCTAAAATAGAAAATTACAGTCTTAGATGCCATAACATTTATTGTTGTTCTTGCAGCAAACAGAGCTTTGTTCTCTCAGCTTTTATTATTCAGAAGGATTTGAACAGAGAGAGCAGCCAGGGGTTCAGTGTCTTGCTCAAGGATTTTTTGGCTGATCTTCAAATGCAATGTGATGTGCCAGTTATAAGACTTCCAACCCACCAGTCCACCATGCCAGATACTGTAGGCATTGCTTAATTTTTACAGACAGAGATGCAAGGAATTACGTATTTTATCATTCCTAGAAGCTTGGTTGTATCTGCAATTTGAAGCCTCAGGTTTTTTTTTAACAAAGGAACACACACTCTCCTTTCTCCTTAAAATTTGCCACATTACCCTTTTAGCCTGCATGTCCATCCATCCTTCCATCCTTCCATCCTTCCATCCTTCCATCCATCCATCCATCCATCCATCCATCCATCCATCCATCCATGGTCTTTAATGCTTTTCCAGGGTGCATTACAGGGTGCAAGGTGAGAACAGCCTTTCATGTAGAAACATACAACCATTCACTCTCCTAGAGTGACCAATCAACTTGATGAGCTTGTAAGCTTAAGGTGGCAGGTTCCATCAGCCAACTATGTCCATGCAAAATACATGCGAGTCTCTTTAGTTGCCTTGTGCATGGTGCAGTTCTGCATGGTGTCCTTGAAAATGGTGAGGTGACATTAAAGTGTCACCATGCAACAAATTTGTGTTATGAGTTTGTCACTCCACATAAATGTGACCACTGAGCCAAATTTGAAAGATTAACAAAAATGCTAAGTATATAAAATTATGTCGCAAAATCATGAATAAAAAGGCACTTATCTCTGCTGTGGAACGATGGAGGCATGTCAGTAAGAGGCACTGGAGCCACGCCCACATGCGGGAGGGAAGCCACCTCCGTGTGCTGTGCAAGGACATTACCTACAGTAACAATGGGAGCTAGCACTAGCAGAGTAATCAAATGGCCCCACCTGTTTGAGCCATCAGAACCAGAAACTGACTCTGAGTCAGACACTGATAGTGCTCAGCCTCGATTTTGCTTTACACAGACTTTAACTATGTAGTGTATAATGTGTGAATGTGATCTCAGTGACATCACCATCTAGTTTCTATTGAGGCATGAGGAAGCCAAGCAAAGACAAAGAAGGCTCTCCCTTCTCACTCTGCCCGGCTTGCTCTGTCCTACTGTCAAAGTCTCAGTCAGATAAGGTCCGCTTGGGAGTTCAAATACAGAAAGAGGAATCTGCAAAAATTCATAACTCAGCAAATGTTTTAGCTTATTTATAGTAAAAAAAAAAAAAAAGGATGAGACTTAATATAGGTCACATTCATCTGACAAGGCTTTTGATATCTTGAATTAAGCTGGTTATCTAGACTTGTTGGGTGAATGAAGTTGCTTAGTCATGTGTTTTCACAGTCAAATATGCAGTAAATCATGGAAGAGAAACCAGGCCATCGACTGATATACGGGTGTAGTGTTTTTGACATCACCCATTTGTTTCTGATACAGCGTTTTCAAGCCTGTTGTTGATGGAGGCCATATTTGATATGCTGAACTCAACCTAACTTCGTTTTGAGTTAGGATGAGGTAAAGACATGAGCCGTAGCTGCTTTGCAGACAGCTACAGTGTCTTTTTTTATAACAAGTTATATTAAAAAAAAAAAAAGTCAAACCATGTTGTTTTGAAGGGTTTTGGTGTTCAAAGCTTAGCAAACTAAAAGAAAAGCAAGATTTCATAAACAAGAGTTTTTTTGTTCTTCTTATAGTTAAGATATAACATTTTCTTATTCAAGTCCAGCTGTAATACATCGGTTATTTTTCTGAATAGCTGTCAAGACATTTTGTGTCCCATCCAAGAAGCATCATAAAAGGATGAGGTCAAGTCTATAACACCAGTCACATGATGTGAATCTCCCTCCTCTTAGTGGTTGTTGTGGTGGAGACAGACAGTCGATTTGTCTACCGCTCTCTGGCATGAAGTGCTTGTTCACTGATGGTGTCACTTCCTTATGGTTTCCTAACGGAGAGCACTTTCAGAAAAAATCCTGAATCTCAAAATTCTGTTGCAGAATGAAAAACCTAACATACAGGAGACTGCGCTGCTTTAAGGTCTAATAGAAGGTGGACTCACTGGTCATTTTGCCAATGAAGAGGCATGTTTCAAAGGCAGTGAAGAGCATATTCATACTTACATAAAAGGAGGTATGTTAATTGATGCAAGTCCTTGGTTTTAATGGCCATCCAGTCATGAGGATAAAGAATAAAGTGACAGGCTGTGATGTGTGCCTGTATGGGCAGCTAGCTAACCCTCTCCTGCTTCCTCTTTCTCTCCCTGAGTCTTTGCCTAATGGCTGATAATGAAGAGGGCATCTTTGTAGGGATGACGTGCACGTCCTCTACTGGACACACACACACACACACACACACACACACACACACACACACACACACACATACAGAAAGAGAGAGAGAGAGAGAGAGAGAGAGAAGCTGGGCTGCCTGCCCTTCAGAATACCAGGCCTGACATTAATCTTTAAATGACTGTTGCTTCTTCTCCAAGACTTTCAATCCATTAGTGGCCACGTCTTGAGATGGAGAGAGATTGCCAAGGAGGATGATGCAGCCAGGGTACGTGTGTGTATATATGTGTAAGTGTGTGTTGGTGTTGTGGGTGCAGGATGGGATGTTGAAGAGAGAGGATGATGTCAATGATAATGGGGGACGAGGACAAAGAGAGAGGACACAGGTTTCAGCTGCTCTGACAAGTAAAACCACGTCCATGGTCTTTTTTTTGGTTATTCTTTGTTCCATAAATAGTGATGACTCCAAAATCATTACTCTACATCCTGTACTTTTTTATGCCCTAAGCAGTGGACGGAAATAAACAGTTGAGGTGTGGGACGTGTGTTAGAATGAACAAGTGATTGATCCCTCCACAAAATCAATAGACACTGGATAAAAGAAGAAAAACTCAATGGACCTTGAGTTAAGATTGTTTTGTCTAAATATTGTTCTCAAGGACGAGACTGAACATTCACACTCTGACTGTAATGATGTTTTATTCCCAAACCTCACTTATTTTTCTCCATTGCTGTTAATCCAAATGCAAATCCACTCCCTCTTTTCGATCTCTTTCTGTCCTGTTTTCCCCCCTCATTCTTCCTGACTATCCTCAGACGGCTCTCACCTCACTCCTTCTCTTTATTCCTCCCATCCTTTTCCCTGTCTGCTTCTCCTCACTCGACCCACCCATTCATTTTTTTCACTCTTTTGTCCACATCTTCCTTCCTCTTCCATTCACTTCATCCATCCGCCCTCACGTTTCCCTCCATTTATTCCCCCTTTGTTCACGTCTTTCTCCTCAGCTTTTTGGTCTCTGCCTGCTTCTTTCTAGTTCATCCCTGCTTCTATTCTTCTTCTTCTTTATCCCCTTTCCTCTCTTCTTTCTCTCTCTTTTGCCTACTTTCTTCCTTACTTTTAACCCCCTCTCCCTTCTATCTGTTGCCTCTTCTCTTCCCCTCATCCTCCCTTCACCATGTCTCTCTTCCTGCTCTCCTCCAGCGGTGAGCTATAGTGACTCTGACATCATTACCCTTGTTGTGACAGGTTTCATTTGTACCCTGTGGACCCATACATCAGCCTGAGTGATAGTCCGGGGCCCGGGGCCAGCGGAGCCCCGCCCAGACTGGAACATGGTAACAGACAGAAAGGTCCTAAAAAAATATCCCACTCCAACTCGGGCACCACTGGATATTTTTCTGTTACTCGTTCTGGTTTGTCAAACTCAATGAAGGCTCAATACACGCCCCAAACTTTGGCTTGCTTGAAATAACCTGAGACAGTTTCTTCAAAATAAAATCTCACTGCAGCTGAGCTAAAGAAGAAGATAAAATCCAAAGCAGAAAATGTCAAAACAGCTCTTGTGCTGTTTTATTGACAGGTGATCTCCAAGACAGCTTCACGAAAAAATTGCTCATTGCTCTGGAAGAAGTATGAAGAGAAGAGTAATTAAATGTGGCATTTGGGCTTTAAATCTCATTTTTCTTTGTCCTGGAGAAAATTAATGCTCCAGACAGTTTTGTAATTTGATAATTAACTTGTTTTCATTGAGTTAACAGCCGAAAGAAACCCTGTTGTAACACATTCTGTTATAAAGTTGTGTGGCCTGAAAAGTCTTTGTATTGATTCGTTCTGATTCTGGTGCAGCTTCAAGGTTGTTTCAAGAATCTCTGAACCAGCTCATCGAAACACATTTCATCAACAACTACAGCTTCTCTTTTTTTCCAGTCCTACAGCTCTGACATGAGCTACTTACTTATATAGATCGCTCAAATGATGCACTGTTAACTTTATTCTTTTATTGCTGACTATAATTGTGAATATAGTGTTTTATTGCCGACATTTGCATTGATGCATTTTATTCTTGGTTGCACCAATTTATGCAACAGATTTATATACAATGTAGATTCTGTAGCAGTTATAATGGACTGTTTTATCTTTTAGTCTTGGCAATATTTGGAGTCATTAAGCCACTCATCATTTCAAGTCAGAGGCAGTCTGATGAGACAAAATGTTCACATGCATCTTTGTGAAAACAAAGATATACAAGTCATAACATTTGCTGTACAATCACAGCATTACACAAAGAAAATAATATACAGTACTTCAATACGCATTCACCGACCATTTGATTAAGTACGCCTGTTCAACGCAAGTATCTAATTAGCCAATCATGTTGCAGCAACAGGCATGTGGACATGGTGAAGACGACCTGCTGAAGTTCAAACCGAGCATCAGACTGGGGAATGATTTAAGTGACTTTGAACGTGGTATTTTTGTTGGTACCAGGCAGGCTGGTCTGAGTATTTCAGAAAACTGCTGATTCACTGGGGTTTTGGGATTGTTGAATCTATGCCACAAAAGTTTAAAGCAGCTTTGAAGGCAAAGGGGGTCCAACCTGGTACTAGTAAGGTGTATCTAACAAAGTGGCCATGAAGTGTATGATGCTACTCAGTTATTAAACAACTATCAGTATCCACATCTCATATATATAAGGTGTCAGGTGTTGTCAAGCCATTCAATACTATATTATGACCAATTAGTCTCCATTAATCACAGGTTTGAAATCACAGTAACCAATATAAGTCAATGTATATGAGAGGTAAATCTACCAGGAGGGTTCTCAGGCTTTCAGTGGACTGGCTTTTCAGTTTTCCCCAGACAGAACATATTAGCACAGATGTCCTCAGCGTTGGGTCTACTTTTGCATGGAATTGATGCTGTAGGTATGCGTTGCCTTTTTCCTACGCAAGTTTGACATGCATCTCCTCCCAAACGTAACTGCAACTCGAAATGATGCCGACTGCAAGCCCTGTGAGTGACACACTGTGCTGCATCGCGTTTCCTGCAATTGCAACAATCCCAGAATCACCGTACGTCAGTCGTACGTTTAATTTTTTCAACCTAATAATTGATGAATGATCAACAGCAAGATGTATCAGCTCCAGTTTAACACATTCGTACATACTGGGAAGAGGCTTTATGACTATCACAAAGATTGACATCAAGCATTTAAGGGACGTACTGCAGAGAAACATGGACTGTCTGACACACAAGTATGTAGCACTCATGACCAAGTCAGCCTCCATGGCGTAGAGTCGACACCAGTGTTGTAAACTCCTCAATAGCATGTAATTGTTAGCATGTTGTTAGCATGTAATTTGCACGTAATTGTAATGGACACTGTTGGAGAGAGGAATGACATCATTGGATGGACAGAAAGCGAGTAAAATTTGGGTGCCAAAATTTGTATGAGTCAGTTGCAATTTGCAACTTGGAGGGACTGTTGCATGAGGACCCACTAAGAAGAGTAAGAACTATAAGTGGTTTTACGTCAGAGTCTCCAAAAGTCTCCAATAAAACCAGAAAGAGTCTCTTGATTTGTCGCTTTTTGTGAAATAATGCTCCGTAGATGTTTCCATGAATATTAATGCTCAATATGTTTTTTTGCAGTTGTCTTGAGCCGGCCTTTCCAGTGATGTCATTCAACTGTAGAATTAGCCTTTCATGACGGATTTGTCTTATCCTCCATCCTTACAGGAGAACCCAAGCAGTGTGAGCCAATGAATTCAAAGGTGTCCCAAAACATGCAGTTGTGCACATTTTAAATATGCAAGGCCTTGCTCACTGAACCGGTTATATAACATTTCCATGCTCATCTTTTTTGAGATCACTCAATTCATTCTGGCACTCTCTGAAATTATAACCTTTCATCTGAATTATTTCTTTCTAAACGGTACCTTTTTATCGAAGACGCTGCTTAGAATACCAAAGGATGTGAGGGCTTCCAGTCAAACCTACCCCACATTCATCTCTGCAGCCTCGTAAATCCAGCCAATACTTCAACAATACCTTCAGACTGCTCGCAGCCTCATTGATCTGTGGTCATATTAATGTGCGGCTTATGAGCTCACCGGCATCCTTTGTGGCCAGACAAAAATGAATCTACTTGACTGTGGAGCCTTTAATGGTCAAACTACCGTGTTCTCTCACAATGGATCAGATCTCCATTGTATTCATTCAGCTGTGCAGACAATAAAGGTCTGGAAACAGACCATTAGAGAAGAATCAGAGGAGCTTTCGTTTTTACTGGCACCTGGACCTTCATTCAATGCTATAGACGAGATTATGAAGAGGTCTGAACGCACCAGGACGTGAAATACAGTCGCCAAAATGCTGCTTACAATATTTTTGTCAAGCTTTAAATGGATTGGGTGTTTAGGATTTCTTATTTCCATTTTGAAAAAATGCTCTGTTTTAAATTACCTATAGTAACGTTCTGTGTTTATATCTGTGGACAACATAATCAGCACAGAGCAGCTGTACAATACCAAATCCTGTTTTTTTAAGTACTTATTCTAAGGCAGATTTAATTCAGAAGAGCTTCTCATCATTAACTTTAACCCAGCTAAATAACTTCATACCTGGTTAGCAAAGGCATATTTTTGACTTTTTGACTGGAGGGGGAACATTTGACTCTTTGTGCATGAATTTTTAATTTTGAAGACAACAGCCAACATGTAAGTCTCACGTAAGAACTCAAAAAGAAGATACATTTCATAATATTGAAATCTTAAGGACCAATAAAAGAAAACTTGCTACATTAAAATGCTGAAAAAGTTGCTGTACTTCAACTTCAATCCAGCTCCTGACTTTGGCACCAGGGGTGGCCAGACCCCAAAGGGGACACATGCCACTCCAGACCATCTCCTGGACACACCCCTGCTGATTATCATGATTACGGGTGTTATAAAGTATTTTTAGTTGTCTGCTCATTGTGCGATGACGCGAGTTGTTTATCAGCAGCATTTATCACTGAAGCTCCAGCTGCCTCTCTCTGTGGTCAACACCCCTCCGTTCTCAGCAGAGGTGAGCCAAGAAAACAGTTGAACTTTGACATTTTTCATCTGCTAGCCTTTGGAATACAACCTTGTGGTAAAAATGTGTGATGGTGTGTGTCTGCTCCTGCGTTGGTTGTACGTGTAAACGCCCATTCATCTGAGCCTCTGTTTGTGTGAGCGTGTGCTTGTCTGTGCGTGCCGAAGAAAAAGACTGACCACACAGAAGGCACATTAATCATCCTGTTTTTCCCCTCTCCCTCTGCCTCGTGTACCAACTCTGTAAGTTGAGGCCTGATGGATGGCTTGTCTCTCAGGTTCTAACAGAAAGGCTGTAGCCTATCGACAGACCAGAGACCCCTGGGGGGAATCCCAAGCTTACCCTATAGCCCATACATCTCTGGACACACAGTGTGCCTCCTATTTACTCCACCACAGATGCTGGGTAGTTAAAGCTGGAGAGGGTGATGCTGCAGTGGCATGATTTCTGGGAGTGATTTTGTACCCTGATGTTAGTGAACTGCAATCAGGGCAACCATGACTCTTCTGTGAGTCATCTTTTTTTGTGACATATTTCCTGAACTCACAGCAACTTGTGAGATAAATCATACTTCCAGCATTCAACAAATTTCTACTCAGTTTGATTTTGGGTCTGCAAAAAATGTTAAAAATCCTTAATACAGGCTGGTTAAAGCCAATATTTTAAGGCTGTTGTCCAAGATAGATAAGATACAAAAGAGTTGAAAGACAAGAGGCTGTTGGTACATGTGAAATTTAAAGCAAGCTAGATTTTGGCCAAAGAATCCAAGAAAGCAAACCAAATATAGGAGGACCTGTCTAATGGTTGGTTTTTACTGATTCTGAAGATGTTGTGCAGTGAGCCTCTTATAGAAAGAACAACATGTTGTTGGTGTTGCATTCAAATGAAGAAGCAATGCCTAAACTGCATACTGACATTGCACTGAATATCTTAAAAGAAGAACACATCTGTTCTATGTTTTACCAACAGACAATCTTGTAAATTAATCAACAAGTGGGAATGAAACATATGGAAAAAGTGAGACACAGATACTCATTATTACTTAAGCCTTGTACACGTTTCGTCAATGAGATGTTATCTGAATGAAAACTCTTCCTTGCAGTGAATTTAACTCTCTGAACCCTCTTAGTACAGTATGGGTGTTAGGTTAGTACAGTTTGTTGTGTTAATGCCCATGATTCTCATTCATTCAGATCCTGGTTCTTCTGAAGACTCGAAAAACAAGACAACTGGTGTAAAAAGAGTTTGGGAAGATGTTTCACCTCTAATCCAAGAAGCTTTAGAAAGGAACTGATGAAGCAGTCCAGTTGCCTTACTTTTGAGTCTTCAGAATGATGTGTTAATGTGAAACTATCTTATATGGCTCATCTTTTGTGCCACCCTGACTAAGAAATATGCTTTAAAAGGCTGAATGGCTTTCAAAAACTACAGTTAGTTTTTACTCAACACATCAGTTAACACAATTTAACTAATCGTGGATATTTGAGTCACATTATTGCATAGAACCACACTTCACACAATTACATAACATATCTTAAGATAATAAAATGTTCCTTTTCATCTCTTCATCACTGAACTCCCTCGGGCCTCTTCATATTCTCATCTAAAAACGCTGGGTTATGTAATCATGTTAATGGCTTAAGACTTGGTTTTGGCAGCAGTAGTTGTATTTTTCATGTCGAGGTTGGGAATGGAAAAGAAAAGATGGTGTGACAGCGTGTTGCACCCAAGAAAATATTTCAACTCCTTAGTTTTGTGTTTATTGTAGAATTTGTTTAAAAGGAGTATGAATGCAGTGACTTTCTAACAGGTTGTTAATCAATTACAGATTTGACATAAAAATGTTGATCAGGGTCTAGACTTTCATCATAGGATGTGGTCTGGTTTCTGTTGGGAGTACATTTTTAATCCATGTATCATTGACCAATCAGCAGGCTTTGGTGTGTGCAGGTGTGGAGAGCAAAAGCAAACAGAGCACACACCCCTGTGATGATATCCTGTGTGATTATCATTGGGATAATCTGAGATATATTAATTTATCTCTACAAACCAATTGCTAATCAAGTGCACCTATCAAAACCAGATCAAAATGTTCAACTCAAGGGAAAAATCTGTTTGCTTCTGACTGCCTGGAGTCTATCAGAAATGATCAATCTGGAATTATGTTGGCCAAGTGGCTCAAATCTGCACTCTATAGAAGCTGTTGTCCTTATTTGCAGCAGTTGCTGGTTCAACTCCCATCCACAACGTTTTGCAGTATGTTTTCCCTCAATTTCTACTTTTCTACATTCCCTGCCTCCTTTCAGCTGTTCTGTCATTTAAGGTAAAAATGTCCAAAAATAGAGTGAAATGAAGTTGTCTTTTCCACTTGAGGTTTACATTTTAAACTTTTACAAATCTTCATCATGATGTTATTTCAGCAAACAAAAGACCCATTAATTGTAAGTAAATCACAACAAAGCAGGTTTCCTTTGTGGGCTTATACTGCTAAAGTACGCCAGAGTGAAGCATCCGTTTGTTTACTGTTTAACGAAATCCCTGCTGATACTTTAAAATAGGAGGAAAATCATTTTTATCATGGAGTCCTTTATGTAACTGCGCGCTAAATGATCACCTATAACTTTACATCTCTCTGAACTGTGCCTTTTTTGCTTTATGTGTTTTATTTTGTCAGTAAAATGGAAAGTTTGTACAGAAAGTAAACGAACACGCCAGAGATTAAGAAGATTAAGACCAGATTTTGTTTGTGTGCTATCATTGCTAACGATGCAATCAGTCTGCCTACAATCCCCAGCTGAATAACTAACCCAGAAATGACATCATGTCACAATTATTCCGGCTTTTGTTGGAGATGAAAATTTGTCCTATCAAGAAACTTCCTTGCTTTCCTTTTCCTCCAAATTATGCCCTCTTTGTTTTTTTTTCCCCTTTACGTTTCATAAAATGCGGTTAACACAATATAGTAGAAGAACTAATAAAAGAATCAACATATTTTCTGTTTACCATCACTTGCTACAGTGGTGTCAAGGATTTCAGGCACCTGCAGGCATTCTGAATCAATCCAGAAAAGATAATCAGCTATTTGCCCTTAATGCAAATGTCTTTCACACAAACAGAGCCAAAGAGAAACAGATAATCTATAGGACATGATGCTGATTGTCCTCTGTCACTGTATGCTCTGCTAGATAATCAATGTGATTTAACTGAGACCATACTTTACATTTTGAAGGCAATCTTAGCTCCTAATTCTACCCTTGGCTTTTAAACATTATCTTCAGTTATCTTCAAAGATATAGAGTAATGATCTGCACATAACAAGTAGGTTTTTAGTTGTTTTTTTCCAGTGGGATTTACTGGTACAGTGTTTAATCTCCTTCTTCCTGCTTTTTTTAACCTTTCAAATTAGCGCAAAGATGTGGGGAAGAGATAAAGTGCTGCTGGGTTGGGTTTCTAGGCTGGTCAATGCTCCTGTTTGACCTTCGTTTGCACCGGTTGCTCGATGTTGTCTCATGATTAATAATGCAGAGACAGCTTTAGTTCCCCTCTTTCCTGAAGTGAGAGAAAGAGACGGGGACATTGAAGGAAGCAGAGAAAATTGTAAGCGGGACCAGGGAGATTTTTTTTTTCTTTTTGCTAGTGTCTTTAGTGACACCAAAAGAAAATACAAACAGCAGGGGGAAAACAACCTAAGGGGGGATGCCAAGGCAAAGATGCAGCGAGGATTTTTAAAAAGATAGAAGAGAAAAGGATTGAAGAAAAAAGGAAATTGGACGTGACCGTAGCCTTCCTCTCCTGTTTTCACTGCCTCCATGCCTGTCTCCTCTCTTCTCTTGTGTCTCTGTAACTCAGCGTTGTCATTCACCTAACCTTGGTGGCAGAGTGGAAGGTTTCTTGGCGCCTGCCACTTGTTCTTGGCAAGGCAGCGCAAGGGAATAAACCTCGACGCTTTCATGATGAGGCGCTTAGCAGATGTCTGATGAACGGCTCGACTCGAAACTTCGATCTCCCAAGGACACGGTACCTTCGGGATGTGTGACGGGATGTGAATGTTTATGTGGGAGTGGGGAACATTGGATATTGAATTATCAAATCAGGATCAGTTTTTACTGGAGTTTGGCAGGAGAACAAAAAGACAATACAAAGAGGAAGTATGGTAACTGTAACATACTGCTGAGAATAAGCCTCAGTCTGTATTCTTAGTTAAGCCTAATACTCACACTAGAACTGAACCCTGCCTTCATTGTGTGTGTAAACGCACAGTGACTGACAGACGCTTGTGTCAATACAGACTGACACAATTGATGCTGACAGTCTGGCTGAACGTGTCCTGAAAGCAAAGGAAGATTTGTCTAGATTTCCAGGTAGAGATGAAGAATTTCCCCCCTGGGATGCTCCAGCCCTGAACATAATCGAGGCTGGCCACTGCCAAGCTGGACAGGTTGCTCCAAAGAGAGCTGGAACAAGGCTCGAATGTGGATAGCATACCAAATGCAAACTGTATGCAAGCAACAGAGGTTACTTCTTCTGTCAAGAGTTCCAGTGTACATTTTTACATTGAAATTTGAAAAAAAAAAAGAAAAAAAAATTGGCATATTGTTTTCATTGAAGAGACTTTTCTGAAACACTTTAATGCCTCACTGTGCCAGCCAGTGATACTCAGCAAACCATTCAACGCTACTTTGGTTGTTTGATGCCCATCATTTTTAAAAATCTCTTTTAATTTCTTTTTTTTTCTTTTTTCTTTTTTTTTTTACATAATTCAAATCCTAAAAAACAGTGTTATTGCAGTTTCTTATCTTCACAGTGAATTCAATGAAATGGCTCCCAAGTACAATAAAGTCAAATGCACATTATTGTATGAATTTTGTATTGCTAATTAGCAGTTAATCACAAGTAATTTCATTGCTGAATTTCAACCAGAGTGCAGCAATTTATATAACAGAGCAATGCTGGTAACTGATTTTGTGCATCTGAAGTCGGAACTGTAAAAGCATGAACAGCACAGCAGCTCCCATAAAGTAAAGCAGAAACTTTGAAAGCTCCCCCTAGTGACTGGCTGCAGTATATGCCATAAAACCTGCCTTCTGCATTATAACAGATGGAACATGGCCCAGACTTGAAAACTTTTGCATTAGCTTGATGTTTAAAATAGTGAATGCCACGTCCTGATGACAGCTGTTGTAACTGGTTTAGTGAAGTAGAGAAAGAACTGCCAGAGAAAGCATAACAAATACTAAGAAAGGAATTGTTGAACTCGCAGTAACTAAGTGAACCATTATTGTATTCAACTTAGTCTGTAAATTCTGTTTAAAGTTTAAGTTAGCCCTTGAGACAAAATCTATTAAAAGTCTGACAGACTTTCCCTCCTCATGCTGCAACAGAAAAGGTCCCAAACATCCAATCTAATCCAAATCCAACATCTTGTCATCTAATTAGTGACACACATGAATGGATGAACGAGATTCCCACTGTCCCTACCTACTGTACTAACGAAACCACAGCCAAGGAAATGGGATTGGAATCAGCGGGGAAATGACCCTGCTCTATCATTTTACCATGTTAGAGCAGGGTTTGGATCTTTCTTTTTTCCCCAGGTAAATGACTTCAGTGTAAATGCTCCCAGAGATAAGGATTCAGGCTTTAAAATGATGCAACAGAGGGCTCCTTCAGCTCTCAAATGACTCTTCATACATACCTGCATACAGCTCCAATTAATGCTACGGGACACGTCAGCACCCATCGAGCCAGTGTTTTGGCTTCTTTCTGTCTACATTGGGGGGGAGCAGATTGGGCGTGTCATCCATATTAATAAACAGTCCATAGTGTCAGCTGACAAACTGTACCCATGGTATTGATAACTGCAGTTTCCAAATCAGAAAAAAACCTCCTCACTGGAACAGCTGTCCCAGGATGCCAGGATTATCAAGATAATCTGATACTGTTAGCTTCCCTTCTGTAAACTCATTTGTCAAAAGTAATCAAATTGATTCTAAATTTAAAAAATGAAGAGAAAACCCAACAGTCTATATGACAAATTTTAAAACTTGTATCACATTCTATATTGTAACTGCCATCTTAAATGACATTGTGATTCAGCAGTCTCAACCGTGAATAATCCCTGAAACAGTCATCCAAGCGGCAGCCATTCAAGTGGCTCTCTCAGCATTTCTGAAGTATTTGGCGAGCCTCTTGCCCAAGTTAAATACCTTGTTCCTGCATTGATCTTTTTCTGCCTGATTCCCTGGCACTTGATTGAAATGTGGCGGCTGGTACGAGAGGTCAGAAGCAGGGGTTAACAGCTACCATGATTAAGCCTCATTCTCACCCAGTGTGCCACTCCACAAGAATCACACCCTCGTATCCTGTCAGGTAGAAAGTGGCAAGTACGCAGACTGCTTAAGCAGCCTCTCATACGGGCGTTTTCACAGTGACTCAGAATGCTAATTGGACATGCCTATGAACCAAACTGTATCTGCGAAATAAGAGGGAGGTGCATCAGAACACTCAGACACTGACACACAGGTACAAGTGTAGAAGAAAAGTACACATACACACAGCTAGCTGCCTCTCAAGGTCAGACAGTGTTGGTAAATGGTAAGATAAAAGCAGCTGTGGTCTGAGATAACATCCATTCAGCGCCACATGAAACAGAAATGTACCTGTGTGTTTAGGCTATGTATTTATTTATATTGCTGCTTTTTATGAGTGCCTGTCTTTTTTTCATGATATTGAGACAAATTGCAACATGGCCATGAAAGCTACTCTGCTGATTAACTCTTGGCGGATGGCTTTTTATCTGTTGGCATTTGATGTACGACATCTTTGTATGGGGGCTACGGTCGAATGCAATCACAGGCCCCTTTCATTGCGAGGGGCCCTCCTCAGATTGCCTGCTAGTTCTCGAGGGAGGCCATCCTTCAGGAAATATTGACTTGTTGGACAGTGAGCGCCTGTGTGTGTATTAGGAATGGTTGCTTTAGAGAGAGATTGCAAATGCCTTTGTGTGTGGCGTTCCTGTCCATCCCAGTCTACTAATGGAGAAACAGGAGGAGAGAACCACCCAGGGGGCAAAGGTCACTCAGCTTGTAAAAGGGAGAACGGAAATTCCAATCTTCTCCATGCATCACTTCCAAACATAGACTTCTGTCTCTGCTTTCTCTGACTGACGATAGCTTTCACTCACATGAACAACAGAGCCTCCAAAGCACACATTTCACCTGCTGTATTATCCTTAATCAAGGCTCAGTGCTTCCAACCAATCTCTTTTTTTAAAGTCATTTTTTGGGGCTTTTTATGCCTTTATTTTGAGAAGCCAGGACAGTGGATAGAGGAGGAAACAGGGCAAGAGTGGGGCCACAAGTCGGCCTTGAACCCGGGCAGCCTCCTCAAGGGCTGTTTTGCCCATATGGAGCACAACCTTAACCACTTGGCCATCTGCGCTCCACCAATCTCTTTTTAACCTGCCTCGATCACTTACTTTTCTACTGAGAGGTGATAAATTAAACAGTCTGAACAAAGTCTGATTTTTTTTTAAAGAATTTGAGTTGAAATACTTGAGTTCTGCTTTTTGTTCATCTTTAAAGAGACTTGGCAGGGTTGTTCCAGAGAGGGCAACTTCCACGAAACGACGCTGTCTTCTTCCATAACATTCTTCTTCTTACACTGAAAAGCTTTTATGAGCTCCTGCACTATATTTTCATACATCACACAATTGTCACAGCAGCTTGCTTTTCATTTCTTTGGACTTATTACATAGAGCATAGCTTCGTGTTTATGCTCCTCCCCACTCACAACAATGTAAAGAAAAGGTACATGAATAACAGAGTGATATGAGTTATCCTGCTATTGTCTGAAAAGCCAGTGAGTTTTAATACAAGCATGACTCATTTTTTTAATATAACACCATATTAAAAATATATATTAAAATAGTACCCTATATAATTCTCATGTGGACGTCCAGCATGTTAAAAGTTCACACTCTGCCGCCCAGACGCCACCTGGGATTGGACCTTGTGACCACCTTTATAGGTCACACTTGTCACACAGGGTCCCATGCTGATACTAAACCGACAGTGACGTAAAGAGTTAATCTATTGTTGGGGTTAAGATTAGAAAAAGGGTCAGATGACATCTGTGTTTAACATGAGAGGGGAAAAAAAGTCACAAAAAACACAGACAGGCAAAAAAGTGGAGGCAAAATCACACTGAGCATTGTGGGTTTTTGTTATCAGGATGGTAAGATGTATTAAAGGCATAAACAAAGTCAATATGACATGACCCATTGATTTTTAACAACCACTGAAAAGCCTTGAGTTTGTGCTCGTCAGACATACACACGAGTCAGTTTCAACCACTATTACAGGACATGTAAATCTAATTCCACAGAGAACCAAAAAAAAATAATATAAAATAAAATAAAATAAAATAATAATAATAATAAAAAAAAAAAGCTAGTGGCCAGAGAGCCCAGTATCGTAGCACACTAAGGGGGGGTCACTCCATCCAAACAGTCAAGTCTTGATTTCAAACCAGTCTTTAAGCCAGGAGGAACTTAACTGTTTTCAATATCAACTGTTGCAGTTCAGATGGCTAATTATGAAAAGACTAAAATGATGAGAAAGTTCAGAAACAAAAAAAGGTAACACTTACGTCAGTTGAGTTACAAAGGCCACACTTCAGGATTCTTGTAGATTCGCTTTGGTTGTTACTCACAGCTGTATGTAATTCAGAGTGCGTAAGCTACTTGAGCTCCCACAGTTATCTGTGCTTTTAGTTTAACTGTAAGCTTTGATACCAAATAGCTTCAGATGTAGACAAACAAGAAAATAAGGGAAAACAAGATACTAAGAATACTACAGAGAGCTATGGATTATATTTCATTCAACCCTCTGTGGCACTCACAGGAAATGAAACCATAGTATATACCTTCTCTGCTGTGCAAAGGGACACATTACTCGAAAACTGGTGCTCAAAACCAGTACTGCAAGTTTTCATGACTTTACTTGATGGGTAACAATGATGATCACATATTGAAACCATCCTGTAGGACCATACTGTAAAGCACTTGGTGGAGTAATATTGTTATTGCTCAGTACTACCTCTATGTGACCGAAGTCTGCAACTGCCTTTGGCAACCAACTTAAAGTCCAATTCACAATAAAGTAACTGGATAGTGTCATAAGAAATCAATGAAGAACATTTACATTTACAGACGTTCCAGTGATCTAAGAAAAGTAAAATTACTTGATTAAATTCATCACCATTTACTCAAGTCACTTTTACTTATGTCAATGGGATAACTCAGGTCTAAAACACAAAAGAAACTTTTCCCTAACCCGAACCTAACAGTTCTTCCATTTACAACCAAAAAGATTCTATAGAACATTGATCACCAGACCAATAAATGTCTGCTTTAAATTTCATGAAATAACATGGTGCCCTTACTGTCTGTACATCTTGAAATGTAAATCCCTGAAAAAGTTCCTTCAGTTCCTTGGATGTTTCTGTTCAAACACATTTACCCCCAGCAGTACGCAGCAGGCAATCCCCCAAAATCCCTGTGTTTAATATGCAGCATACGGTTCAGGGGATAGTTGAATACATCTGCTTATGCTCCTAACAGTAATGCAGTTAGAGTAGTAAAGCTCTGCCTGCTCTCCTAGCCTAAATGTTTAAAGCAAAGAAACATCAGCAAACAGTGAAACTTAAAGCAGCAGTAAGGATGATGCTCCCGGTTGTGTCACAACTGTGGCCAGGAGGGAAAAGAGGGTTGAAATGGATTGAAAGGATGCTGTTTTATTTTTCCTAAATGAAGCCTCAGACATCTGGCGTTAGTTTATCTTTCAAAGACACAGTCACTAGCTAACACATTAATCCCAGCCTGTGCTATGAGCTTTCTGCCTGAATGACAGTAATTATCGCTTCAGTCTTGACGTGAAGACACCAACACTGTTGATGTCTTTGTTTAAACTAAAGCAGGAGGTTTGCCTCAATCTCTTACAAAGGCGTCCTAAAAAAAAGTGCTTTGACTAGATTTGCATTTTATCTGCAGTTTGTGTAGACTTGTAATTAATTAGAAGCAATCTGGGAGCTTAATAACTCACAATTAAGAATATTTAAACTTGGAATCAACAGTGTAGGATATTTTTTGAAACTTTTTAAAGCATTATCTCCAAGAATATTTTTGATGCCACTTTAAAACAAACGTTTTGACCAAGGGGCAACATCCGGTAGAGAAAAATGAAGCCCTTGCAGAAGTGCTAAAAGTTGCTGTTCATGGAGAATCAGCTAGAGGCTGGCTGCAGAAAGACTGGAAGTCATGTACACAGCAAGCCAAAACAAAAAAAACAAAAAACAGATTTTCACAGCATTAAAAAGCATATTTACAGCCTGGTTAAAAAAACAGCTTGAGGTTGAAAAGCTATTTTTGCTATCGGCACACACTGTACGGTGAGTGGATTTTTTTCAAACTGTGCGGTTAGACGATGATAGGATAACGGGTTTGTCCAATCAGAGGCTGAGCTCAGTTCATGTGACTGACCGGCACCCTATAGCTGTTGGAATGGAAACTCAAAGTCTGCATCATATCCAAGATGGCCCTGTCAAATGATTGGCTTCATTTGACTGTCTCAGGAACAGACGGGTTACGTCGCGGAGACTACGTCCATGTTTTATACAGTCTATGGTTTTGACCCTTCTGAGATTCCGGGGGGCAAATTCTCAGGTTGTTGAAACCACACTTAACCTCAAATTCTGCACCAGATACCAAGTGTATCCATCTGCTATCTCTGTAGGAAGGTTAGAGGAAGGCCGGACAGAAGTGCAAGGTCACACCTCAGGATGTTGAGTTCAAGCTCCTGCTAAAATCATGTTTGCCCCTGTGCAGCCTGGGATATGGTCGTGTAGTGACTCCAACGCTGTGTGTGTGTCAGGAGAAGGGAGGAAAAAATCAAGGTCCTGCCCTTTTCTCACTGTATTTCTGTGCTCTGGGGTAACAGCCCCTGGGGTAGATAATAATGGAGTAATCCTCTTATCTGTTGCTGCTTTCCTCATCCTCGTAGATCATTTTTCTTCTGCTCTGGTGTATCTGCCCAGACTGTGCTGGCACACCACTAAATGTTTTTCCATTTGAGTTTGCACAGTTTGCTCAGTTCACATTACACTGCTGAAAAAAATGACTTAATGCTTCAGAATCATTTGATATTACACTGACTTATTTATGGGAGAATGGGAGGGATGAAGTCGGTAAATAACTGAATGTTGTCACTCTCCAGCACCAGAACTACCAATTAGTTTAAAAATTACTAATAAATCAATAAATAAATATTTTTATACCTTTTTTTACTTTTTTTCTTTACTTAAAAGCAGTTGCTTTGATCCCTGGTATAGCCATGTTTGTCAAACTGTGCTTAGCTTTATCTGCACTTTATTTTATTTCTCTATTATTTAAACTTGCCTTGCCTTTAATTGTTTTTGTTTTCTTACCTTCAGACTAGTTGGTTACTTGGAATTTAGAACACCTGGTACAGGTTTTGTCAGATACCTGTGCAGATAGATACCAATTTGAATACACACAGAACCGAAAGTATTTCACATCAGAGTTCCAGCGTGGTCAGGGAAACATGGGCTCACCACACACTCATGTGCATGCTCTTCACATCAGAGCATCCAGAACTGATACTAAGCTAGGGCCTGAATACCCCCACAATCATTAAGGCCTTCTGTTTGGGAAAATTTCAGTTTCTTACTGACTCATGACAACAGATACAGACAAGTGGATCAGACATACATGTAAGTCGTCTCCAGTGGGAATCACGTCTGTTCTTGGCAACATGTTCAACTTGTTAACACTTGTGAAATGGCATCACACAAATGTGATCATCACTGAGACAAACAAACATTATGATTCAAATGTAGCCACCTTTGGCATTTAAACAGTGATTTATGGGTTATTCGGAGCAGGCTAAAGCAAGATAGCAAATGTCACTGATGTTTGTTGAAGCAGCAGATCTACAGCCACGCTCACTTATTGAGAACAGAATTTAAACACGTTAAAGGTGATAGAGCCATGATATGATATTTATTCTCACCTGCATTTCAGCAACCCGGTCATAAAAGACCTTTAAGAAGAAAATTCAGAGACACTAATGTGTCATAGTCTTTGCCCACAAAGTATTAAAAAAGGTGTTTGCTCAATAAACACAAAAGTGTCTCAGCCTGCTGCAAAACAGTTTAGACTATGTGTAAAAGATAAATATTTGAATTGAATAATAAAGGATAATAAATTGTGTTTAGTGTTTGTTTCCCTTCCTGTACTGATAAAGAAGAGAACTGTGACTTTGGGAACAAACTGTGATTTTTTTGTACTGCTACACTCCTATGGTGTATCCTGGTTGAGCAGGTGCTATTTCCCCAGAGAAGTGTTTCATGCCACAGCTTCCTGGCAGAAATCCCTGGAGGAAAAATTTCACACATTACCTGTCTTGAAAATTGCAACCCAAAACTGTATGGACACTAAGTCCCAAAAAGTAGGATGCCAAGTCTTACAGAGTGTTGCTTTTCTGAGACACTAAAATATAAAACTTTTTTCCAACAAAGAGAATCCTGTTCCTCCGAGTTGCATGGGGGAAAGGATGGTATTTTGGTGATAATGGAACAGATATTGTGTAGTATTTTTTTCACACAACTATAAAAGAAACCAACTTTTGCTCACAAATATGGAATCAGTAGCTGGCAGTGAACCCTGCAGAGTCACACACTTTGGCACACACTGGCACACATATTGGCGCCTCAGTCCGGGCATGCTGGACATGGTGTGTGAGAGGTGTCCTGCAGTGTGGTTGGTGACAAAGACTATTTCTGTCCTCGCTCTCAGACAGAGAGACAAGCAGGATGTGAAGGAGATGAACTCTCATCACACTGTGCTAAATAGCACCGAGGGGCCCAAACCACACCTAACATTAGCATGCTCCTTTCTAAAGCTGTCATGCCTTTGGGCCGCCAGCCTGCTGCTACTGAAAGGTCACACTAGACCCAGGAGGATGTGTGCAAGTCTTAATAGCAGATGCATGGGGTTTCAGTAGCATTGCTTTTACTCTTTAAAACTGCCAACCACTTTTTTTCAGTCACAGGTCAAAGTAGCACAAATGTAATTTTAACCACATAAATGTGTCATGTTTTACAAAAGTTGTGCAGATTGTTTGCACATTTAAGTGTTTGCAGTCTGTTGAAGTTATTCATTAAAGCTGCAGGCATTACATTTTCCCTCTCTGTGTTTAAGATTTATAGAATGTAGCTTTCATTCTATGTGCAAACATGTAATACCCTACTGTGATGATTGGCTGTGAAGTAAACTGTCCTGGTGTGATGATAGTTTTCAGCTAAATGCTAACACCAGCTTGGCATTTCCATCTGGAGGTTTCTCAGCGTGTGCATTTGCGTAAATATGATTCTCCAATTTCTTCCTTTTCTGTGAATCTAGAAGCTTCTGACAGATGCTAAGATGAGTCCACATGGGAAATAGAGCATTACAGACCCGTGGATTGTTTATGAACAGGACTGATCTGAGTTATGGGGTGAATCTCTCATTTGGGGTAAATCAAGAAGTTGGTCCTCCATTGCTGTAAATCCATTTTGGCTTTTTATAACTGTGCTTCCTTCTTCATTCAGCTGACAGTAACAATCCAGAAAGCACATGCTGCGACTTCTCACAATACAACAGAATATCTTACCATAAATATTCAAAAAGTTTACCCTTTACCCTTTCAGATCAGTTAACAATTAACAAATAGATTTACATTTTGAGACTCTAAACTCCTGCTGGATTTGCATGACAGATGTATTCTCAGGTCCACCTTGATTAAGTCAAGGCTTGGTCCCACTGGTTTCCACCAGGCAGCCACCGCAAGTGTTAAAAACACAAAACCAGTGAGGGAGTACAAGAAGAGAACTCCATCTCTTTGCCTGTGGTTAGGTTGCCAGAAGACTAAGTTGAGTCAGTGTTTCAAATATGGCAGCCACCATCGCAAGGCTTTATAATGCTTCATTTTAAACCAATGTGCAGCATCACTGAGACTGAGTTTTATACAGTCGATGGTTTATTATTTGGTGTTCATAAGTAAGTAAACCACAGAATGTATTGATCATGGGACCTCTTCCTGCTCCTAAAGACCTCCATCTCTGTCATTACAGGGCTCAATGATGACACGATGAAAGTTGTAAAGTAAAAAGTTGTGATACCTCAACGTAATGTAGGACCTCTTTATGCTTCTTATGTGAGTGCTGAAATTCTATATCATACTCACAATGATTTTCTGTTTTTGCCATCACTTCCTGGATGCACTCAGGAAACAGGACATTGCATCATATCACATAATAGAATCTAACAGAGGTCAGCAACAGAGAGACACGGGGAGATGTATGAGTTGTTGGAGGAGGAAGAGTGGGCCTCATTTATCAAGCTGATATCGGTAGCATCCCAGAATTTGTCAGAGTCAATAATGAGAGCAGCTGTGCATTGACGGACAAGATTCTAAACGTACAGTGAAAGTGTAATTTTTCGTCAGACGTCAATATCAATGCATCAAATCCAAATATATCTGGGTTTGTTTTGGCAGGAGACACGGGGGACACCAGAAACAGGAGTGGAATACCAACAGAGTGTAAATAGCAGTTTAGACACAACAGACCTGTCTTTTTTTCTGTGTTTGAAGAGCCAATATTGAATTTGGAGATAATGTGGCGAAGATAAAACAGGAGCCGATCAGACGGCCATTAGCTGCATTCTTCTGGTTCTTCTTCAAAGTGGTTTTTTTTTCCGCTCTCCTCTCTGCTCACATATGCTCTTTTAAGTGTATTCATATTGAATGTTGGGAGATACAAATCTTTAAATAGAACAGTGGGTGTAAGAAGGGCATGTGCAGAGGAGGGAAGCAAAAGAAAAACAAGTTGATCTTTGATGTCTGTGTTTTACTTAACCCTCCAAAAGAAGCCTTGATGAGATTCCAGGATCGATAAATCTCCTGAGAGTACAAAAGATCAAAAAATGGGCCCCTTTTTTTCATGTTTTTCTTATTATTATTCCCAGTACCTCTCGATGGCTCCCCTGTCTCTGAGCGCATGTGCACCCCAAGGACTGTGTGCCTCCGCTCATTGGCTACACATTGCATTTTCAACCCAGCCAAGCAGCAGCTTCCACAACATAATGATTACTGTTTGAGGAAAGTGTCTCCTGAGGATCAGGAAGCAATTCTGTGGTTGAAAGATGATGTTACCACACACTTACGAGAGGACAGTGCAAGATTCCTTCTTCTCTTACCTTTGCATCTTTTGGTTAACTGACATTGGGCAGGAGAAAAACACTCGTTGTTAGCTGTAGATTCAAAGTTGCGGTTGGAGTCAGCTGGGTGTGCCAAGAATCACAGCTGTATCCTGCAATCAATGACCTGGCTAGCAGAGAGCTGGGATCAATGATGCCCTCCCTGTTCACACTGCAGGCTTCTCTTGTTTTTTTTGTTTTTTTTTTTCATGGGCCTTCACTACAGTCTGATTTTTACCCCGAGCCTAGGTGGTGAGATTAGTCGCAGCATAATTTAAGGCAAACAGATGGAGCCAGATAAGCACTGAGCTTTAATTTTTTTTATTTATCCACCGCAGATTTACTCCAAATACCTTTTTTCTGTCTGCCAAATTTCCAAGGGCTGCTCGTGAACATGTGGTCAAAAGCTTATAAAATATAAAGCACCAGGCCGTCTCTCAGATTTGATCCTTTATTACAGGGTCAGGAAAACATGCCACAGCTCAAGCTAATTTCCACCAGTTTCAAGGGCAATCGGCTCGTCTGGTCTCTAAATCCTTGCGAGGAAGCAGGATTGTGCTTAAATAGCGGCTGATACTCCAATGCCTGTTGTGTTGAAGTGGCAGAGATCACAGCTGAGAGCTGCCCTTTAAGAGTTAGCATGCAAGTTAAAGCACTGCAGGCAGGTACCAGCTGGGCTCAAACTGCTCCTTGGGAAGTCTGAAGACATTAAATG
Organism: Labroides dimidiatus; assembly: GCA_030710495.1. Lineage (NCBI taxonomy): Eukaryota > Metazoa > Chordata > Actinopteri > Labriformes > Labridae > Labroides > Labroides dimidiatus. The sequence continues at coordinate 12,138,420 of CM061146.1, forward strand.
GTTGTAAATGAATTGCGGTAGACTGCATTTAACATCTTAACTGCATAAAATATGAAATGTGAGTGGTACTGTGTGAAGTAGTAAGATTGAGCTTGAGAGATCAGCTTACTTTGAAGTTGCAGGGTTTTTTTTCCAAAACCTGTTTTACAAAATTAGCCCTCTTGTGCAATGATTTGGCTGGCTTACAATGTGGAAGACAAAACAAAAAAATGTTTTAGGGGTATTGCAAATCGGTGGCTTCTGAGAATGACACTAAACTTTTTCAAGGTTCCCACTGCAGCCACTTGTTAGCAAAGGAACATACCGCCTGGTCTTCCTTTTCCATGCAACAATCTGTTGTTGCTAACACACTGCAACACTGCAACATAACTAAGGTCCACCATTACAAAACAGCATCCAGTGCTACACATCACTACTGTCTTCCCCAATTACAACACTGTTACTGCCTCTGATGGTGAATTAGAGGTGAGAAACTTACCTACCAACCTGCATCTATGTGAAACACATCACAGGTACAAGAATTCCACATCTGACTAGCAACATAGCTCAGTGTTTACAGTCTCACAGTGGGTTATTAACCGCACTTTCATACAGCTCTCTAGATAGAAGCCAGTTCCCAATACAGTCTTAGAAGGACCAAGCGTCTGTTGCCTGTGCAGATTGGTGAGGAAGGATGACCAATCACCAACCATTTCTGTCCTATTTTAGAAACACATCACACCAATCCTGTTGCCTAGCATTGAGTAGATAGCAAGCTAACATGACTAACAACCTGGAGCAGGTTTCAAAGTTAGGAAAGTCCCCCTTTATAAGATTTTTTACAAATTGTGTTAAACCAGAACACTGTCATTTAACAGCATATTACCATTTTGTTTGAATTGGGTTGAAAAGAATTATGGGATATGCAGGGCCAAAAAGGATGCTACTGTGGTACCCATTGCAGTCTGGAAAGTACGACAAATTTTTTGTCCACATATGGAGGAGTCCTCAGATATCAACAGCCTTCAACGCACTGCAATGATACAACCTTTGGAGATTGAGGCAGAACTAAGACACAAGTTGAGTCGAGCAAAAATAGTGGCGAGCAGTTAGTATGGAAATAGCCAACGGTTAGCGAAGCAGGACATTCGACCAATAATTTCTTTATCAAATTATAGCAATTCGAGAAGAATGAATGGAGTCTGATTTAAGGGACCAGACCTGAGAGCACATTGCTAGCTGCACTTGCAAGAAAATGTCTGTGTTTGGAAGCTATGAGAAAGCTAAATAACCATTAGTTGATAATTGATGGATTCTTGAACTGGAATACAGCCAACACATCCAGCCTCATTTACTTTCCACATTAAGTGTCTTCATGCTTACAGGCAGAGACAGCTCAAACGTGAACAGTCCAGTCTGATGTTGACACCATAATGCTTACTGTGTTACTTCAGTTTTTTTTTTTCATTAACTGAGCTGCTGAATCCATGTATCATTCATTCAGTTGATATTCAATTATGAATCAAAAAAACTAAACATTGAAAAATGGTTAATTTTCTATTTTCTCCCTTTTTGAAATTAATACAGGAAAAAACCCCATTTGTTAATAAAGATCAAATATAGCTGCTGGACTCCAGAAGAAAAATCACTGATCTTTTCATGATGATTGTGACTATTCCAACTTGACAAATACTCCTTATTTTCATATCTTCATAGCATGATACCGTATCTTCATAGCATGATACCCACCCAGTCACTCTCAAATTCTAGACCTACAGGACCTTGAAAGTAAGACAGAACGACACAGTTCTTAAAAGGAGTTAGAGTAAAACTTAGGAGCTCCTAATGGTCCTCTGTCTCCAAGGTCTTTTGACAGGCAGAGAGCTCAAGAGAGGGGGGTTGTGGGAACGCCATCGTCGTGCTCCCTGTCTAAACTCAGCCGCCCAGCACAGACAGATAAAGAGGCCACAAGCGCGGCCTCTGGTGTTTCAAGTCTGATTAATCTCCTGATTAAGTTAATCCAGCAATGCTTCAATGAAGAGTAGTCTCCTCCTCCCATTTTAGAAAGTAGCTGTGTTTTTTCCCTCCTTCAGGTTGTCTTTGTATCTTTGATGACTATCTTTACTTCAAAGCTAAAGGTGTTGGTCTCACCCTGATGCCAGATAGTTTTTCGCCTACGGTTCTTCAACCCTTCTTCTCTTCATTCAGTTCCTTTTAATACAGCATCTGCTGGTAGAGACAAAAACCTGTAAAAAAAACTGTGTTCGATCAAGACTCTGCTTATTGTGTAAAGAGACAAAAGCTAATGAAAGTCAGGTAGGGAGAGAATACTTTACATCACTGTGCCAGAAGATACAATAGGAGCTGCTCCCTGATTTATCACCAGAGTTGGAGCAATGAATAGAAGATGTTAATGAAGGTCAAGTGACAAAACACTTTCTGCTGGCTTCTTTTGGGACATTGGGTCTATAAAATGTCCCCAACCTTTCAACCAATCACACACACACCCTCTACTGCTTAATGATCAGAGGACATTTGCTCCACACTGTCGTCCGTTGTGCCGGATAATGTTTTCGTGGAGAGTCTCCACCTAATCAGCCTTTTCCAAAACACTAATAAATAGGATTTCGCTAATGAAAAAACCTTCCTAGCTATCCTCTGGTGTGTTTAATGGTCTATTTATTTCTAATAATCAAGCATTAGGGGTTGGTTGTAATCCTGTTTCTCTTGGCTTGCTGTCTTTGGGAGGACAAATGATGTTTTAGTTTAATAATTGATTTAAGTCAAATTAATGGAATTATGTGGACAGATTTATATTGATTTGTAAATGGTATTTCATGCATGATCTGAAAAGCTGTGGGGTTGATTCATGGGTGTTTTCTTGAGGTTGGGATTGAATAAAAAGCTAATGGAGGGTTTCAGTTTCGACTGTGTTTTAGCAATCCGAGAAATAAATTATAAGTAATTACATTCTCAAGCTTAGATCTACCATCTAATGTCTGTTCAACTGGATTATAGCAGCACTCAGTAGATTTAATGTTAACCCTAGCATACAAGTCTACAGGCAGATCTGCTTTCAGAAACAGACAGTCAAGACAGTAGCACCAGTCACAACAAATGTTATCTCAAGACACTTTACACAAACATACAGCTCTAGACTTCACCGTCCGTTTTAAAACACGTCTTAAAACCCAGACTCGACTCCTGTTTTAGTGTTTATATGGGTTGTTTTTTTTAAGTTTTTAAGTACTTTTTAATTGTTTAAAAAACAATGAAACAATTATTTTAGTGCTGCTGTTTTATTTTTATTTCATCTATTTTTTTATTTTATTTTTTATGCCTTTATATACAGCACTTTTTCTCAGCTGTGGTTGTTTTTAAAGTGCTCTTTGAATAAAGTTGAATTGAGTTGAGTAGACCTGCTTATAGGATAGGATAGAATAGAATAGAATAGAATATTCAATCAGTACAAAGTGTAAAAATGCAGTGATAAAAATACAATCATTATTTGAAAAAAATAAACATGGAACAGAAAATGAGCACTTTTTACAGAAAAACAAAATAAGTAAGTCATTTTGAAAACTGGATGCATAAAGGTGTAAGTCCGGGTTTGTTATGACATGTTGTAAAGTCTTATTGTAGTTGGGAGGAATGACTTGCGGTAGTGCTCCATCTTGCAGGGTGGGAATCTCAGTCTGTTACTGAAGGAGCTGCTTAAGGCCCCCACGGTCTCATGCAGTGGGTGAGAGTGATTGTCCATGATGGATGCAAGCTTTGCCAGCATCCTCCTCTCACACACCACCTCCAGGAAGTCTAAGGAGCAGTACGGGACAGAACTGGCCCTCCTGATAAGTCTGTTCAGTCTCTTCCTGTCCGTCTCTGTGATCCCTGCTCCCCTGCAGACCACTGCATAGAAAAGTGCAGAAGCCACCACAGAGTCATAAAATGTCCTCAGCAGAGTCCTGCACACTCCAAAGGACCTCAGTCTCGTGGAGGTAGAGACGACTTTGGCTCTTGTTTCATATTATTAACAAGGACCCAACATCAAGACAAGATAGGGAGTCTTATCTCATCTTTACACACCTTGAGTAGAGCAATTTGCCTTATTTCGCAAGTAACAACGGAAGGAAAAACTTCCTTTAAAAGGTAGAAACCACCAGCAGAACTTGACTCAAGTTAGAGAGCCGTCTGCTGAGAATGTGTTGGAGTTAGAGAGAGGGATAGTTGGGGATGCAGAGAGCGAGAGAGAGGGGTGGAGAAAGATGAATGACAATAACATGATTTAAGTACGGACAAAGAAGGCAGAAGTATGTGTGTTATTTTTTGGAACTTCCATTTAATGCTAACAGACTGATCTGAATACTTGGGTCTCAAATTTGTATTTTTAATTATATAATGTAAATAAAAGCATCAGTTTGTTGGAGTAGTTGGATTCAGACCTCTCTCCAACTAGCATTAGTGTAGCAGCAGTGATGGTGGTTGTGAGTTTGTAATAGTTGTAGCAGCTGGAGTCTGGTAGGTGCACAGCAGCAGGCAGCAATCTTCAGTGGAAATTTTCTTTTTGTTTATGAGTCACACAAAGAGCTGGTCTTTTATTTTCCTAATTTCCCTCGACATAGTGGTTGAAAGTATTTTTACCTTCTTCCCATGCAGAAATGGTTTGACCTCTTATTCTTTGTAAGTTCAAAAGTTTTATTAGCTCACCTCCGCCCTTCTCCTGTCACTGTGTGTGGTTGAAGAGGCCAGTCAGAGGATAATCTACAGCAAGCAGTTTAACCCACAGCACACCCACTGATGACTACATTGACCTACTGTAACATTCAAAGCGCTACAGCTTGTATGGAACCACATGTCATCTCTGACAGTAAATGACTGGAGTGTATGATGCAGAGGAGGCCTGTTACTCAGGAGATTATAGAGAGGAGAGAGGGCAGGTGTATACATGTGCACGTAGCAGGAGGGGTTTCAGCCACCAGCTGCAGTCACAGAGAGAGAGAGGGAAAAGAGAGGAAACAGGAATGCAGGGGCCTCATTACCCAGTCTCTGTAGGCTATTAAAGGCATGATATGATGGAGAATATCAGTGGTTTTAAAACTGTGACTTATTCAGACTGCAGCATACCTTAAAACTAACGGCCATGTCTGCACACAGCAATCAAGTCAGAGTCAGAGCAGCAGAGATTGGAGACTGAAACCTTCTTAGATGCCAGGTTCAGCACCTCCAGCCACAAATCTGTCCAAGACGGCTCATTTTCATGTGACTAAGTTGACTGTTTGAACTTTATGACTGTATGACTTTAAAGAGCAGGAGGGCAGCCTCCTGCAAAATAAAACTGGCACATGGTTCAATTATCCCCCAAAGTTTAGCCTTTGAAGTTGCACATCTTACATTAAAGGCTTTTTTTTTTTTTTTTGCTTGCAGTGTCACACACAGTGATTCACAAAGAGCGAGCCAGTCAGAGTTGGGTGTCTTGACACTTTGACACAACATGTAGCTCCGGGTAGAAACACTGTTGTGCCACGAGATCAAGCCTGTGACCTTTCTGTTGCATGATATTCTCCCTAACATCAAGGCCACTCTGCTTCCTCTCCAGATGCAACAAGCATCGCTGATAAGTACCGCTGTGACACAACTCTGGTCTGATATCGCCCCTCGCAACCACACTGCGTCGAGTTACACCGGGCTAAATGGGCTTAAATTTTTAATTGGCGCTGGAGAACAGAGATCACATCTTGGGAGGATAGCATAGCTGTAATTTATTTAAGAATCCCACAAAGGGAGAGTTATTTTGGAGGCAGGGAGCTGGAAGGGAAGTATCCGTGTGGCATTTTTTTGTTCAGCCCAAGGGTTTTGTAGGTAGACTCCACTCCGCAGTGACCTTCCCAGTGCTGAGGATGAACATGCTATTTATGTTCCATCCTCGGGTAAGAACTGTTGAGTGCAAGAACTATTTCTCCTCCATCCTGAGGAACAATGGGAGCTCTTGAATAATTGATTCAAAGTTTTGCTTAAACTCTAAATCCTTTTACATTTTTACCGAGGTAAAGTGATTCACCGGCTCGGTCAGCCCACAGCTTTGCCTCATGTGGAGTTCCTCCTCTGAAGATTGCTCTGTAAAGTGCTAGACTTCCCCTCGGTCGAGCACACGTCAGCTTCACTGGTGAGAAATAAAAGCTTTGTCGCTATTAATTAAAGTGGGCCAGATTAACGCTGACAGGTGTGGCAGGTGTTCTGTTTAGTCAAGCAGCAGCAGCAACAAACACGCATGCAACAATCTGCAGTAATTCATTAAAATCACCATCAAAGCTGCCACTTATCCGTGCTGAGTGGGGGGTGAGTGTGTTTGAAAAGTGGGGTAAATGTGGGGGGGCGGCAGAGTCGGAGGGTGGTGGCACGCTATCATGCAGTTCATCCTTAATGAGTGTGGATTAGTGAGGATGATCCGGGCTTTGCAAAACCCCTGGTCCAGGGCTAGTGGAGGTTTTCTGTATGTGTGTGCATGTGTGTGTGTGTGTGTGTGTGTGTGTGTGGAGATAGGAGGTGACATCATGACATAAGCCAAAGTCAGTTTGGAAATCATTCTCAGAAATCTCCACAATAGCAGATAACTGTAATAATACACTGGATAAACCGTGTGTACGTTTACGTTTGTGTGTGCGTGTGTGTGTTCCTCTACACACCAATCATCACACAGTGCCTCAGCCACCTCCTCCCTCTCCTCACAGATGAGCTCAAGAGCTGATTAATATTTCTCTGCAGTGATTTATTCATACATTTAATTATTTGTGAGCTGTTGCCTGTGAGGGCATAACAAAACATGTTTGTTACTCTTTTTCTCTCTCTGCATTGTATATATAAAATGAAGCATCCAGACGTGGGAAAAGGAAATTATAATGTAATGATTATTTCATGATTGGAGTGTACTGTTTTTGGACGCCTTGTTGATAATGCTAACGCCTTTAGGCATGAATTTTTAAGTGTGTGAGCGCTCACAGGACAAATCATGCCATAGCCCAGAGAGTGTTCAGAGAAGCTTATGTGACTAGTGACTATAAAATCACCAGTTGGAATTTGCATGCTGGAAGTTCAGTCATGGATGTGCAGTGGAGCATGTGAATGAGTATCTGCTCTCTCCCTTGGCAACACACTGGTGAGCTTCGCTTGAACTTTGCATTTGAAGCAGGGAGGAGAGGTGTGTGTGTGCTGAGAAATTAGGAAAACATTATGCAGATATTTACACAGTAAGTGGAGACAAAAAGGTTCATTATTTTCAAATTTCACCCCTGAGGGCACGTGTCCACTGGCAGTGGGGTTTTTTTTTTGTTTGTGCCAACTACCTAAAAAAAAATAAAAAAAAAACATACAGTTTATCCCATTTCAAAATAAATAAATAATTCAACATTTAAACATCACAACATCATTCAATATCCTTTTTCTGATACTGACCAATCAAATGATGGGGGGGCTGCTGATATTGACTTTTTCAAAATTAATGGCGCAAGAGAAGCCCAACCAGTCTTATAAGGGTATAATTTCCAGGTCCTTGACCACTGCTTACCTTAAGGTATAATTCCTTTCAGTTGTTTTTATATTTTTTATATATAAAAAGTCCTTCAATAAAAGCAAATATTTAGCAAACATAGCAGTTTATAAAAGACTTAGTGGTCACTTCCAAGAGAAGCAGATATGCTGCAAGACAGCTTTTGTAGCGTAACAAGGTTATGTAATTGAGGTTATTTGCCCTTCCTGCCTTGAAAGCTGTTCGTGGACACAGGTCCTAAATCAAGGAAAGAAGAAGTCAAAGCTTTCATCTTTTAAGACTCCAAGGCTGGCTGTACCCAAATGAAACCCAAAGTTGCAGTTTGATTTAAAATGCTCCAGAATCTAAGACGGCCAATTTATGTTTGGTTGATCTCTGAAGTTAGGCCACTGTCTCTGATTATCTGCTTCCAGATGTGGGTACCTTTAGACTTCATCTTGGTTTGAAGAACTTTCTGGTAAAATGGAATTCAAATATAAAAACTTATTGAAATTCAGAGAAGTCAAGCCAGGAAGCTGATGTTTTAAACATCCTATTGTCTCAGTTTGCTTACAGCCATCTTTCTACAGTCAATGGTTAATCCGGAGATAAGCAGTGGCCTCATAAAGAGGTTAAACGATACCTTTGTCGTCACGTTAATATATGGGCCATTGTTACAGTAAAAGCAAATCCATTCTTCCGCTCAACCCAGATCACCTCCTGTCACAGTGCACTCACTGCGGTGTCCGAGATGGAAACCAGATAGTGAGACAACAGTTTGAGTCACAGCCATAAACATGTGGCCACAGAGATGATTTATAATAATTAATCCGCTGTGTCCAGTCCCAATAGCTTCCCACCAATCCACCACTCACACACACACACACACACACACACACACACCACCCCGCCCCCTTTCCAGTCTCAGGCTCAGGAACACAGCTGTGACCACCTCGGCGCCTTTCCAACCCAATGTCACCAATCGAAGGACATCAAAGAGGATTTAGTCCATCTCTCTCTCTCTCTCTCTCCTCCTTTGACAGTGGCATACTCGTCGTTCTTCATCATGCCTATCATATCATGAACCATTAACATGCGGACCTACAATAACATTATTTATGGAGGCGTTAATATTAATATCGACCTGGGGGCTGTCAGGCAGGTTGATTTACTGTGCACTGGAATGCTGGGCTGTGTAGAGGTGGCAGGTGGACTAATTGAATATCAGTCACTGCGTGCAGCACGCCCATAGACACTCATCACTGTACACACACACAAATGTGCAATCTGCACATGCAATAGACGCATGAAAGCACTCCAAATTAAGATTAGGATTAAGAACTTTCTTAAGTGTGCAGGTGTGCGAGACAGGGCAATTCATAGACTTTTTAACCAGTGTTGCACTTCAGAAATCATGACTGGGGCTCTGCTGAAAGGATACAGGACACTCTTGTACTTATCTGCACAAAACAGGTTTCGCTAATGAAACTTCAGTCAGAGTGGCTCATTGCTGGAGTGCTTCATCTAAGAATTGTGCTGTTTGAGTGTGCGGAGGTTCTCTGACAGAGCACAAAGGTATAGGATTAGCCAGCAGCCGTGGAGAATAATGAGGTCGCAGGACAAAGGCACTCTGGTGGAGTGCAGAGGGCTTTCTTTTTTTTTAAAGGCAGCTCTTGCCAATTTTGGGGAATTTGAGGTACTTTGGAAATGTTTGTGTTCATTTAGTGTTAGCTTTTAAATGATCCATGGGTGGGGGAAAAAATCAGTGGTTTTAACTCTATCTAGTATTTAATAAAGCTCCTTCCAGAAACAAGTAGCATAACTAGCTTAGCTTAAGCTATCCATCAATGTAATGACATTTCATTACTCTGTGACTTAAATATGAATATTTTGTTTGCATTGAATCAGTGATGACAGCATTCACAGAGTGAGCTGTTTGCATGATGTAGCAGGAGAGCTAAATTGGGTTTAAAAGTCGCGATAAGTGGATTTGTTGGGTTTTCTGTTATCTGATGCTGCATCACTGATGGGTTTTTAACTCGTTTTGCCAGAAAGGCCTTAATGACGCCTGCCACCGCTTCGAAACAGCCAAACTAGAACATATTTCCGAATCATTTTCGTCATTAACAGTATTTGATAGCAGCCTGTTTCATAAAATCCAATCGAGCACAACAAATAAATGGCGGGACATTAAGTTTGGATTCTGGTTGAATCTGTTTAAATTTGCTCACATCCTGGATGTGATGAGTTTTACTGGATGTTCATTTTTCAGTCCAAGATGCTGGAATCAGTGGACTCTGAAAATACTAATCACATCGATCAGATTATCCTTCCGAAACAAACTCTTCTTCTCCGGACACACTGTGCGAAGATCAGTTTTTACCACTTATCAACATGTTCAACCTTGTGCTGCTGCAGTCTTTACGTTAATCCGACATCTTTCATTCTAGTAGTGTCATACTGTAAAAAATGTGATATGAAAATGTCACAAAGTCCAGCTAAGAGCAACTGAACGGGACCATGAAGAATTGCACACTAGATTGACACTTGATCAGTTGTGGTACAAATAAAAAGAGCAAAAAGATGGAGACATTTGCTGTGTTTTGTGGGTCCCAATGCTGCCTGGAGTAGATTAGAATACATTTGAATGACTAAAGGGGCTTATTATCCAATGAATGTCTCATTATTTCCTCTCTCAGAGCCCAAAGGGGCCTTGACTGGTGCTTCAGTGCTACCTGGCTTTCAGTTGAAACAGTAATTTCCATGAAGTCAATTCTACTTTTTTTTTTTTTTTTTTTTTTTATATATTTGCATTTAGCCGATGCTCTCGTCCAGAGCATCTTCTAGTAAGAGAGCAGGTAGACAATCAAGGACACTGTTTCTGTAGAGCTACAGTTTTTGACTGCTCAAAGACATCTAACATTTTTGTTACATTTTCTCTTTACTACAACACTAAGGAGCCCTTAAGTACTCTTTTTTTAGAGAAAGACAAAGTGAAAGGGGTCTAAAAATAATATACTATAATGGCTGCAAAACCTAGTATGTAGTTCATGTACTGTAACAGGGTTAAGGTCAATTTATGTATGAATTCAGTGAATTCCAAGAGCATCTCACTTTTAAGGTCAGGGAGCTTACATCCCCGAGAGTGAAAGAGGAATATGTAGTTGAGTTCCACAGCAAGAAAACACCAGCTATTTTCTGTTTGATATGAATGAAACAGACACTGATATTATAGTACATACAGTATATTTAGTTATAGAATGCTAGGATAGTACTATAGGATTATGTCATCTTAACTTATCTTATGAAGCATCTTATTTTGGCAAAAGAAGTGGGGATTCCCTCCTGTGAGCGTCTTTCTATTGGAAATATGAAATCAAATATGTGGGTTAGGATTTGGACTGTTGCACCTTAGCCTTGGGTGATATGTAAAATGCACAGAGGTTTAATGGTGGGCTGAGGTCCTTGGCCGTCTTTCGAGGTGTAGCAGATGCATAACAGTATCAACAAGCCTCTAAAAGCCTCAGGTAATGTTAAACCTTGCACTTGAATAGCAATATTACCTCAAAAATATTTTAATTTGCATATTTCATCCTTGACTGTAAATATGAAAACAAAAATAGGGGTTAAATTGTATATAAAACCAAGCAAGAAGAATCTACATTTTTTTCGTAGCCACAAGCCCCAATGGTACTTTTGGGCATCACAGACAGAAAAGTTTGGGAGCCCCTGGTTTAAGGTACCAGTTTGGCTCAGTAGTTCATCTGTGCACCACGTTTAGCTTCAAACCTTGGGCCTTGTTTATTCTTCGTGCTCTCTTCCATTTTTTACTCTACTCACTGCCCTGTCTTTTGAATGAAGGCGCTGTGGTCAGTGCTATGTGCCGTGTCGTGATCATAGACTATAATATATAGTATAATTAACGGACGTAGTCTCTGCAACGTCACCCATCTGTCTCTGAAACGGACTTTTTTGCGGCTGTATTGAAAATGAGGCAGGCTATGAGTCTCAACAGTAACAGCCATAGGACGCTCCACAGTCACATGATCTGAGCTGTGCTTCTGATTGGATGAACTGACAATCTTAATATTGTCGGAGTTAGGAAAAAAAATCACTCTCTGTACAGTGCATGCCGTTAGCAAAAATAGCCATTGAGACAGGAGACATTCTTTGTACCAGGCTGTAAATGTGCTTATTTTGGCTGCGAAAACGGCTTTTTTTGGCTTGGTGTGTACGTGACTTCCAGTACTTCCAAAGCCAGCCTCAAGCGGACACTCGAGGAACAGCAGACTTGAGCACTTCCGCATTGTCTCATATTTTCAGTCCAGAGGTTGCCGCTTGGTCGTGATAATGCACCATAGTTCAGTATTTTAATGTTTATCACTGTGAAGGTGTGTGACATAGTTGTATAGTGGTTATGTATTGTTTTGCAGCTATTTATGGTGAAATGTTTGTTTTTAACAAAGGCATCGTCTGTCTCCTGCGGTAAATGTGGTAAATAAGCCCATAGCACATATTGGCTTTACACTGTCCCTGTCTAAATAATCAAAAAATAAATAAATCAATTCAAACTGATTTTGATCAAACTTTATCTTCTTTATGAAATATTGGGTTGCACACCTTTTCTCATATCATGCAGTCAAAGTATGTCCATAGTTGGAGAGCTTAACTTGTGAGTGAACTCACACTGTGTATAGAAGCTCAGATTCTCTATCAGTCACGTCTAAGCTCTCTTGTTTCCTTTTCTCCCTTCGCTCTTTTCCTCTTATCTGCTTTCCCCAGCCTGCCATTTCCTCTCATATCACCTTCTCTTCCTCTCCTCTCATCCTTACTTCACCTCCCACATTTTCCTCTCCCCTCCTGTCTTCTTCACCGGCGTGTGTTCACCTGTCGTTTCCTCGCTGCTTTCCGCTCATTCAGCTTGTTACTTTCTGACTCCTCCTCTTCTCCTCCTCTCCCTCTTTGACTTATCTGCTCCTCCTCTGTCACTGTCTCCTCTCTTCGTCTTGAACTCGTCCTCCTCCTTACTTCTCGCAAACACGTCCCTTCCTGCACATCTCTTCTTCTCCGTTCACACCTTTTCTCTGCTTTACGCACATTTCTTCGTCATCCCTTTCTGCTCTCTTCTTCTCTAAAGATCTTGTTTTAATTGCTTCAGGGCATATCAATGCATAAAGGCTGCGTAACAATGGAGAGTGGGGAAGCTGTTGAGGGGGAGGTGAGGACAGGACAGGAAGACATCAGATGCTGCCATGGCAACATTTTTATTTCCAAGACAAAAAAACATCTCTGCTTTTGTCACACCAAGGTAGAATCCGTGTTGACATTTCATCATCCGAGGTTGAGATGTGATGGTTATTTTTTTGTACTTCTGAGGTAGAAGCCCTGTTGACATTTGAACACAGTAGCTCAGCCTTGTTTTTTTTTTCATGCACATTTCCATCTTCTTTCTCCTCTTCATTGTCTTCTTGTCACTGAATGTACCCTCTGCGTGGTCACGTTGCCGGAGAGAAAATACACCGAGCCATCTCTGAGCATGCATGTTTTCATTTCCCAATTTGCCATGCACCATGATGCTCAGCCATCTGTCCCAGCACGGTGACTAACTTCAATGCCAATATGTTGCAGGGTCATGAGAAAACAAACCGGAGCTGCTTTTCCACATGAGTGGACGAGGCATAACTTAACCCTCGATCCACTGCAAAGAAACAAATAGAAAACAGAATTTAAGTGTCTTGCTCTCTCTCTCTCTCCCTCACCTGGATGCTACTGCCAGGAAGAAATTTCTACTTTCGCTCAAGTTAATGTGGGTTGAGTTTTAGCTTCTGTGCTGTTCGGTTAGCCCTTCATTCCGCCTGATTAATGGCGCCTCGCCCAGCCGAGGGAGTGTCTCATGCGTCGGAGGAAGCGGTAGTGCAACAGCGTGTGTGCAGTGAATAAATGCTGTACATTAAACAAATTCCCCCGCGCTCATCTTGGCAGCCAGGCGTGTGGGAGGAGAGAGTGTTGCAGATTTGGCCACCTCTTCTTTTTTTTTTTTTTTTTTTTTGCCTCTCTCCTCACAGAAACCCACATGCATGCAGGCTTTCATGTGCAAACAGACACATGCATTTATTTTCAGACATTTTCAGACTTTTTTTTTTTTTTTTTGCAACAGCTTACCAAGAAAATACAGCTTGCTTCCAAACCCACTTGAGCTCATTCTGCTTACAGACACACACAGGTGGCTCCATAGCATTTCCCCCTGTACGCACTCTGTTAAAGTTCACACACACACACAAAAACACACACAGAGACACACAGCCTCGTCTCCCCTGCTGCAGCGGGTGTATCAGGGGATCCCTCTGCAGCCAGCCTGTTAGTTGACACTGATTTGCCAGCGAGGGTCGACCTGACCCAAGTGGCCTGTCAGAATAAAGGATCATGTTGACCGTCTGCTGTTGAGGTAATAATGTCCATAGAGGATGCTGGGGGCCAGCAGACTTTAAGCAGCAGCATGGAGGAAGGATGGAAGGAGGAGTTAGATGACATTTATACTTCTTTTATGGCCAAATATTTCCTTTTCCTTTGAGTAGTACTATGAAGACCTACAAGTTATCTTTAATGCACAAGCTCATTACAGTGTGCAAACAGACTGATAACATAGTGTGCGTGTTATCTTGTATTCACAACTTAGTTGTACTGTGGCCATTTTATGTACAAGTTAATCTTATACACACACGTAATTACCCTATGCAAATGCAGCAGTGGGGATAATTCATTAATTTGTCATTTAATGTTTGGACCTGATTTTATAAATGGTGTGGATACTGTTCTAATATATTCTTACAGATGACACTGCAACTTGTATTCTGTGTGCAATGAAAGCACTCTGTAGGTAGAGTAGGGGTGCTCTGTATGTTATACTGGTATAGCTGTGCTTAAATTCACTAAATTAAGTCTGTTTATCTTGGTGAAAGTGTCACTTTTCCATATGGTATATTAGAGGGAGCCTTTGAGTTTAAAGGCAGGGTTGGTAGTCATGGAAAACTAGCATGAATTTCAGTGTAACGTCTCCTCAGGACTCTGTTTAGCCCGCCCTCCCACACTCGGGGCTCCTCCAAAATGACGCCCCCACTCACACTCGCACGAGCGCCGCTGATTCACGATCCTATGATCATGACTGATTCAAAACCACAGACTCAAACCTGTCCTCAGCACATCATTTTTGTTTGCACTGTTACCAATAATCAGGGTATAGGTAGTTTTTCCTGCCATCCTCCAGCGTACTTGGATCCCTCTTGGTTACGCGCGTTGAATCAGGCCTTTTGCATGCCAGCGAAATGTATGTGCAGGAGGCGGGAAGAACGGCAGGATGGGATTTGATTGGTTTATCAAATTGGATGCCAAATGTTAGGCTCCAGCCACCCGCGACCCTGAACAGGAGAAGCGGTATAGAAAATGGATGGATGGATGGATGGATGGATGGATGCCAAATGTTAGGATTAGCTGGTGTTTTCCCATTTTTGTAGAAATCCTTGAATCTGTCTATAAACTGCTCAAAGTGGTCCAGTCGAAAAATAGCACAATAGCTTCACAAGACTTGCTGAAGTGATGAGATCATAGAGCTGGCCAATCAGAGGGAAGGCGGTTGTAGAGCAGCCTTAAAGAGACAGCAGCTAAAAAAAATAGGAGGCTAAAATAGATGTTTTCTAAAACACTGGTGTGAGGAAAAATATTTTCTTATCCGTAAATCATGTAAAGCTATGGGGTACCAAGAAATAAATAAATAAATAAAATGACAATACCCCCTCTTTAATGCCTGGTATATCACGTGAGCAAGAGATAACCCACACAATTGCTTCCTGGTAATTTGCATACACCATATCTTGTGCTCACAAGGGGAAAATATTCACCTCTACAGGTCTTCATACAATGAAGCAAAAGTATTTTTTAAGACAGTAGTAAAAGGATTTTAATGTTTTTTTCACATCGACCACGCTGTAATCCAATAAAGGATTAGATTCCTTCACAGAAGAAGCTGTCAGAACAAATCACAAATAAAAGCATGAGAATACAGAGTGATCCACATGATGCCCTGTGGACGCCCTCATCACGGGACGTGCACTTGCACTTGGTATGAATTATGTGCTCTTATCACCTGAACTCTACATTATCTGCATGGTAATTTGATCCCAGTATGCCAAACCTGCATAAATATTGTATATTCAAATCTCCTTTTTAACATAAAAACAGTGCCAGAGCCCAAACTGATATGAAATACACAGCATTAATCTGTGTTGTGTATGTAGAGAATCCATCCTATAGGAGACTTCGTATTAATCGATCTTGCCCTTGTCGTACATTCCAGAAATTATATTCATATAAATATCTGGAGTACCTGAGACTCTAGGCACGGTGTAATGATGAGCTCCCCTGACCTTTCACTGGAGATAACCTTCCTCAGCAGCTCAGTGGGAGCTCCTCAGGGTGGACTCACAGCAGCCCACTGCTGCAGACCTGACTGAGAGCATCCACTGAATACAGAGAGAGGATACAGTGCAGGGGGGCAGCCAGAAGATACAGACAACTTACAAAGTAGCGTGCAGTTAAGGACCTTAACTCACAAAAATATGTGTAACATAAATAAACTTTTAATTTGGAGCTACTCTGTTCATTCACACACCAACAGTTTCAGTTTTAGAGCAGGCTCATTAAAGATGTGAAGGAGAAAATGATGAAAAAGAAAAAAAAGAAAGAAAATCCAGGAGGGATTTCATGCAGATTCACTCTCCAGCGCTCTCGGGCAATCAGCGGCAAGTTTCTTCTTCACCCGAGAACTGTCGTTCTGTGGTCACAAAGGGCAAGGATCACAGAAAGAGGGCGTGCGTGTGTGTGTGTGTGTGTGTATGTGTGTGTGTGTGTGTGTGTGCGTGCGTGCGTGTGTGTAAGTGAAAATGAGAGCGAGAAACTCATATCAGCGTTTGTCCAATTCCCCCACCTACCACTTGAGGAGGCAGTTCATTTGGTAGTCCCTTTCATTAATGTTTCTGTTTCATTTTCCCTCTTTTTCTCTCCTTCTCCTCCTACTTTAAAGGTACGAGTGAGCGAGAAACAAGAAGAAGAAGAAGAGGCCGCTGGAGCAGCTGAAGATATGAAGTTAAAAAAGGTTTTGAAAACAACCCAGTGGTAAGTGGGCTTCTAATTCATTTATTTGGTATTTTTAGCATAATGTGCCGTCATTTCAGAAAAGTGATTTTGTTCTCCAGATGGAGTTTCACTCCCTGCTGATTCACTGATTTACTTGGATTTACTGGTCCATCTATAGTCTTATTTTAGATGTCTGCTGCAACTTAAATCGCAAAAAGAAGTTAATCAAAACTGGGAAGAGAAATGAGTAAGTCCACCGTAGCGACTTGTTTCAACTTCATGATGATGCTTCTAGTGTGTTTGTGAATGCACGCGAGACAGATCCCAGACTGAAGTCTAACAGGAGGGAAGAGTTTCTCTGGCAGGATATTACAGAGAATCTCACTGGAAGGATTCAGCTTCCGGTTGACTCACATCAATGCACATAGGACAGTGGAAATAAGATACTGGACCACACCCAGAGAAGTCTGGTCGCATTCAGTTACTCATTCCCTTTGGAGTCTCTTTCAGCCTTAATGAAAAAGCTAAACACGTAGCCCTTTCATTCATACATACGTATTTCAGCTTGACTCTTCTCCTCCGTCATCCAGAGTGATGAAATGAGTCAAGTCTAGTTTATACTGCTGAGTGGCCTACGTCAGTGGTTTTCAAAGTGGGGGCCACAGCCCCCTGGGGGGCTGCCAGGGGGAGTTAGGGGGGCCTCAGAAAATTAAAGGAAAGGGGAAAAATTGGAATCAAATTATTTTTACTTTTCTATTTTATATAATTATTTGTCCTGAACATACAACACGTAAACTGCCGTAATCGTAAGATTATCAAGTTTCGGATTGTACTTAACTGCACCTTGTGTGACAGTTCGAACTTGGGCATGACGATGTCATCATCTGTGTTGACTGGCGGTTCGTACCTGTTATCAAGTTGCTTGCTAGCAAAAAATGAAAAGGTTTTTGATGGAAAATAAGACTGAAGGAGCAGTCCAACAGCCCTGCTGTGGACGATTCTGCTGCTGCTGCAAAAAAAAAAAAACTAAGAACTCGTGGCCAACTAAAATTCGAAAATATGAGGCAACATACAATAAGTATGGCCTAAAAACCATGCAGAAAAATGGCCATGATTGCCCAAAATGCGTCCTATGTCTGGAGAGCCTCTTAAATGAGTGTCTTATACCTTTGAAACTTCAGCGTCACTTGATACAAAAACACCCGGCAGAGGCTGAAAAACAGTAGACTTTTTAGGCTATTTTTTTTTTTTTTGCCAAAAAAATCTGTTGGTTTGCAAAGGGGGTCCCCGGCCAGCAGCTAGTGCTGTTTGGGGGGCCTTGGGTTGGTAAAGATTTGAAACCCCTGGTCTACATACGCAGACGAGTCCTATTCTTGATTAGGAAAAGTTATTGACCCAGCTCTCTAGTTACAACATCTGCTCTTCATTCTCTTTGCTTGATGTGAATCTCATCATGTGATAAACACTTTTTTAGTAAAGAGTTCCACAAAATACGAGTTTTTCTAAAGTTTGTTGAAAAAGCAGCCCTGCATGTCCTTACATCCCCTCTTCAATGATCACCCTAACATGACACGTGTCATCTCCCTCCACATATTTCTGTGCTCCCGGTGCTGAACACATCCATCCATATTGACAGCTGAGCAGAGGCAGAGAGAGAGAGAGAGAGAGAGAGAGAGAGCGCCATCATCCACCTGTCACAGCAGGCTGGCACTGAGGAGCTCCTCCTGTACTCTCACACTTCTTTCGCTCTACAAACAGCATTGCTGGTTTTTCAAACCTTAAAGCTGTCACGCTTCAGTTTAGAGCAGTAAAAGTGCTCATTCACTTTACGTTTTCCAAGTTCATTTGTATTTGCGCTGCTGCACGCCGCTAAGTGCAGAATTCATTTTAAGAGGTTTCCACACGTAACGTCTGTGAAATTGATTAACACCTTATTTTTGCAACGTATGCAGTGTTTAGCATCCCCCTGAGATTAAAAACACCACTTAATAACATGCAAGGCCTCATCTAATTGAAATCAATCCTGCTTTTAATTATGAATGTGTGATTTATTTATTTGTTTAGCATTCATCTTACAGCGTAGATCTCAATCGCAGTCTCAGATACATTAAACACAAACCGTCCCTGCAAACGTGACATTTTGCAGAATATTGTCCACTTTTATAAACATTATTTAAAAAAACAGCTTTCTTCCTCACGTAGTTATCAATATTGAAATGAAATGCAGCCTCTTCATTCTCAATAGCTTATCTACTCTATATATGTGTATTATACTGTATGTTCGTGTAGACTAATCCCATTCATTCAGATATTACACAGTCACGTCACAATGCAATCTCTCTTGTTCAGCAATACGTCCCCCTCTCTGCAGCTCCGGGCCTGTGGAGAGTTTAATTCCGAGCTGAAATTTATTGTAGTTGACTCTGCTGCCATTACATACACTGCGCAGCCCCTCCTCTTCCCCTCATTTCCATATCATCTCTTGATTATTAGTGCAGCTGGCAGAGCAGCAGACATGCACAAACTGTGGATGAGTGTGAGCTAATGGGTGTCAGATCAGATGCAGGGCCCAGACGTCCCCTCAGTGTTTAGCATGTTGATACGTGACAACAGTGAAGCATCAGTGACCTGCTTCGTTTGACTGCAGAAAAAGTGGAGAGGGGAGACGGCACATCTGGACCCCTCACTGTGGGCTCAACAAGCTGGAAAGTTAAAGAGCAGAGAGGGAAGAGCAACAGATCCAATGAAGGGTTTTACTGCCTGGCTGTATTTTATTTACATATCAGCACTACATACGTATTTAAGGATTTTCTCGATTTCATTTGTGATATCGATGAATAAATCAGTCATTGATAAGCCACACATTTTTGTGGCTCTTAAAAAAACATTACAACCCCCAAAAGTTGTTTTCACCAGCCACCACCACAACAACTACAAAAAATTATATTAAAAATGAAATGCGAACTATATGACGCTCAAAGAAATAAAAGCAGATATGACCAAAATGTTACATGGGAATAGATGCTGCTTGAACAGCCAACGTCTTTGGTGAGGACACCTCCAGCTGTGCATTGATGAAAGAACATCAGTGTTGGATCAAACTTTGCCAGGAGGTGTAATTTAGAGTTTTATTTTGCCTAAAATCTGCCTGAGGGCCAGAGAAAACCAGAAAAAAGAAAAACGCTGATTGTATTTGTGTTTTTGACTCTTGTTTTGGTTCATACCAGCTGGTGAGAGGAGGGTTTGGCCTGAAGGATTCAAGTTCAGTTGGTAGATTTGTCACTTCCTCACTTGGTTTTCAGTTGCGTGTGGTGGATTTAGTGGTTAAAAATATCCTAACAAGATGCTGCATGTCAGAATATGCTTTGAAAATAAACATTTCTCAGCCCACCACCACTTGTGTTATCCCCCTTGTATGTCGTGCTTGAGGTTTACATTTTGACATCGTTTTCACTTTGATTCTGATGTTGCTGATTCAGATGCCCCCCTCCGCTTCGTCTCTGACTCGGCCAAATCCCTGAGGCCTTTGCACCTGAATGAACAGGCAGCACCATCCGTTGGCTGTGCTTTAAACACAGCTTCTAAGCAAAAGAGAGCAGTTGCTTTTTAAGTGGCTCCTAGGATGTTAGCAGCACAATTAAACAAAGATCTGCTAATCTCTACAGCTGGCGTGAACAGGCACTGTGTTCTCTCGCACTGCCGAGTTATCCGTAGCATGACTCCGGGTGTCTGACAGGCTGGGTAATGTGCCCTGCAAGCTGCCTCTGTACTCATCACAGAAGTGCCTTCACTGCACACTTCACTGTACCAGCAACAACCCCATAAGCATCATAAAGAGAGAGGACACAAAACACAGCAATGAATTGGAATTATTTAATTATACACGCTCCAGTTGTTTGTAGCCGCATTTAAAGAAATGTAAATTGACCCCAAGTTTGGAGGTAATGAATTTGATTATGCAAGCGCATGTAATTTCATGGTATTAGGGATTGAACAATGTATTTTCTTATTACACTTTCCTCACAGTCTTGCAGGAAAACTATGTAGCGCGATGAATTTTAAAAAGTGCTGTTTTATGTTTGTATCATAATGAGACATTCAAGCTTAAAGAGGAGGTATTGTGCATTTTTTAGGCTTTATACCTTCTTTCTGGTGCCCTGTAGTAGCTTTACATGATTTTCAGCTCTGAAAAAAATATCGCTTTTTTCTCACGCTGGTGTTTTAGGAAATCCTTATTTCAGCCTCTGTTTTACATACTTCATTACAGCTGCTGTTTCTTTAAGACTCCCAGCGTCACAAGCCCCCTCCGTCTGATTGGCCAGCCCTCTGGAAGCCACCTCTAAGATGAACCATTTAGGAGATCCTTTTGCCATGACCTCATCATTTAAGCTAGTCTCACAAAGATCTTTTTCCAACTTATCATTTTGATAAGTTTAAAGACAAATTCAGGGATTTCTACAACAAATGAATAGTTAAGGGTTTGAAAATCTACACACAGTTAGTATGAACATCCAGCATTGTTACTTTATATCCATGTTTTATAACATAGGAAAGCATGATACCCCCTCTTTAATTTTTGTCATCGCATGTCAATGTGGCTCAATCTGTTTTAAAGGCATCTTTTCAGTGCATGTTGTAGCATCTGAAAGGCTTCATCTGATCCCTGAAGAAAGGCAAAACTTTGGATGTTTCTCAAACAGTTTGCAAATTGTCGTGTGAAACTTAAAGAAGCTGAGGGATGAACATAAACAACCTGCTGATGTGTCCTAATAGGAAAGACTTATATATTTATTTTAGGGTGGGTCGGAGAGATGCTATCTTCAGTCTATTAATGCAGTCATTGCTGAGTTGCCCCAGGCTGTAGGGGGCCTAATCCAGAAGAGTGAGAGTGAATGGGACTGTGGCTCGAGCTTGCCAGACCCACTTAGGTTCTGGTTGAGAGCACAGTGCTGTGTGGGCGAATCTATTCTGTCCTGGGCAGGGCACAGCATAAACATTGCCCAGGGAACGCAGGCAGGCAAGGCAAGCAGGCAGGCATGCAGGCATTCAAGCGGACAAGAGCAAAACTATAAGGATGGTTGCCTTTAATTTCCTTTCCACTGACTCCCCTCAACTGTCCTGGGCCTTGGAGCAATAGAGGGAACAGTGTGTATGTGTGTGAAAATTACCTGTAGAAGCTTCTTTTTTTTTTTTTTTTTGCCTTGGGTTTCACAAGTGTATGTATTATCAACCCCCCCCCACACACACACACACACACACACTCACACACACAAACACTCCATCACACTCTTTCACGGTGAATCTGCCCTGATCCATCCAGTTGACAGCCATGAAGCTATGACTCGCCCTTCTCTCTTACTGTCTTCAAGT
Organism: Labroides dimidiatus; assembly: GCA_030710495.1. Taxonomy (NCBI): domain Eukaryota; kingdom Metazoa; phylum Chordata; class Actinopteri; order Labriformes; family Labridae; genus Labroides; species Labroides dimidiatus. Next base: position 12,160,417 of record CM061146.1, read on the forward strand.
GATCTGTGTTTGCTCCGTGGCACTGTGGTGCTCTGACCTCCTGACCCAGCGTGTAAACAGAGCACCGGTACTCCCCCTGTTGCCGCCCCCTCTTCCTCACCTACCCACCCATTACCAAATAAGGATGACTGAGCCACTGAGAGCCAGCAAGTCGGTCAGCCAACCCACTGAGGAGGCCATTAGTGAGCCAGCAAGCCAGCCGAGAGGTTGGTAGAAAACCACCTCTGGCATCATTCATCACTCACGCTCCTGCTCGCACGCACGCACTGAACACTGGACTTTTATCTGCACATGCACACTGACCCCAAAGCGTTAAAGGCACTCAACTCCACACATATACAGTACACCGTATACAATGGCACACATTGAAAGGGCCTGTGTGTGCAGTGAAAGACACAAATGCTCACACAGCACATTAAAATTCACTCAGAGGCCCTCGAACATACAAAAGACATATTCACAGGGCGCTACTCACATCCACATGTACACAGAGTAATGATACACTCCAGCATAAAAACTCCCCCACACACAAACACACACAACATAAATTATACAGTGGCTTGTTTCAACATGGCCCGACAACAATCAAAGATGTGTTTCCAACTTTGCTGAGAGATAGATTTATATGGTGCCATTCCATTACAGGTACTTATCAGGCAGTAAAAGTGCTCATTAGCATGCTAAAAAGAAGCCAGGACTGAAATTATGGGCCAAAACAAGGCAACAGTTGAGACTTTCACTGGTATTCAGCAGTTACAGTCAAAATAACTCTCTTCTCAGGGCAGTATTTCAAACTTTAAAGCTGAAATGTGCAGTGAAAGTATCACTGGGCACTGTATTAAACAATACTTCAACAGGATTCACATTTAAACACAGTAATACAAAACTCTCTGTCTGTGTTTTTGTCTCCCTCTGCCCTCGCTCTTTCTTCTGAATTTCTTCGGCTTATTTAGCTGTGCTCTTTCACCTGCCTCCAAATGCCAGCTGAGTTCAACAGAGCTGGAGGGGAAAGACTCTCTGAGAGAGAGAGAGAAAAAAAAAAAGCCATATTGAAAGTGAGTCGGTTAAAAAAGAAGCGCACAAGAGCTGCAGGAGAAAGAGAGGCCGAGGAGTAAGTGAGTGTTTGGTAACAGAAAAAAGCCCACCGACTGGGTTCTACTGGCTCGAATGCATTGTGCTAACCCTGTAATTTAGATATTTATCCGATTTCTTCTCCTCAAAGGCCATTGTAAGACTTTTTTAAGTGGGACTGTTATCACACATCACGCTAAGAGAGAATACGAAAACATACTGGCTTCATGAAAAATGGATTTTGCTCACATTACTCAGTTTTCAAAGCATTCAAAGTGGTCAGGCTCAAAACACAACAGAGTAGCAGCATCGAATATGTCACCGGAATCATGAATATAACACAGGTTACAGATGCTGCGCCACTGTTTGAAATACTTTGATGCCTGGCCTCTGATGAAAAACATATGAACCACATGCTCCATGGCATCTGAAGCGCATAAAAGTTTCTGAGCAAGCTGACAGATTTATTCCCTACCCCACAGCATGTAATTCATGGCCCCTCCCAGTACACCCGCTGCACTCCTGTCTTCATTCTCAAACTCCTGTCTATCGCAGCACTCACTTGTGTATCAAGGTAATGAATTCATAATCTCTCTCAAGCTCTTTGTAGATCTCTATCGTAGTGGGAGATAAGAGGGAGCATCGTTGCACTCTAATAGCCGTCAGTCTGCCTTTGCTCCTGCTTGCTGTGGGTGTATTTGTGCGAAATACACTGTGTGTTTGTGTGTGTGTGCATGCGAGTGTAAATTGCCCATCACCACGAACCCCCAGCACACAATCCTCCATTTTGGCTTCCAGGGAGAAGTAAAAAAGGAGCCCAGAGCTGAGTCACTTATCAGCTAACTGTTGAAGCTACATGTCCACCGAAGGCAGAAAATGTCTCTCAAAGAAAAGAGCACTAAACACTCTGACTGCCAGTCGACTTTCTCTCTGTCTCTCAGTGTCTTGTGAACTTTCCAACTTTGCTGACAAACACTCAACCTTGTACGGAGCAAATATCTGTGGGGTTGAGGCAGACCCAGAGTAACTAAACTCACAACAGGAGTTGGCTCTCATGGGCCGCCGGCCGCTCGTGTTTTTAATTGTGTTTTTTGGCGGGGTGATGAAACGTCCTCCATTTGAGCGTGAGTCGGCAGTAAGTGGGCTGTCGCCTCCAGGGACAGAGTGAGCGATGGCCCGCTGCGATCGGAGGTGATTGTGCTTCAACCCCAAGGGGTGACAGATGAACGGAGGAGAGCAGGAGACAATGAGAGAGGAAGCTTCTTTTCCGAACAGTCTGACAGTAAAAACGGAGCAGGGCCAAGAGGAATGCAAGAATGTAAATCTGGACAAGCTAAACTTCAACAGTGTTGGTGATGAGTTTGTGATTAACTTGTGGCTTTTTTTTTTCTGGTCTTCGAGTGTGGTGCCTTTTTCTGTAATTTAAAAAACAAAAAACTTTTTAAATTGAATGAATTGACTTTTTGTCAATTTAACAGTTAAATAGCCTTTTAATATTGGTGCGCATCTGTGTGCTTTATACATGCTTGTACAAAAAACACATTTTAGACCCTTTTAAGGTCCTTTTATACCAGTATATCAACACTGTGATTGACTTCTTTATCAAATTACATAACATATATAGATTCTGAGCTGAAAAATTCAGGTGTGTCTCCAATTTTTTTTTTCTTATTATTATCTGAAAGTACCAGACTTCAAAGCTACTATGATGTCGTCACCATAGACTGTATATGGAATGGACAGCCTAACCTCTTCGTAACTGTCCTTCCTGATGTATTTTACTATTCCCAAAAAAAACTATACAAGAATGGCAGCTGTCAATCATCGTTAAACAAGATTTAAACCCATTTTTAACCTCTTATAATTAATGAAAAAGAAACATTTCAGAAAAAAGAGGACCTGAACACAATGCAGCCCAATAATATCTAAATATCACCACAGCATACAGATGTGAGAAACGTTTCTACGAGGTGTAATAATTTTTTAAAATTTGACCACATCCCATCAGGAATGAATGGAAAGGCAGAGTTTTTGTCTTGTACTGCAGCCAACCAGCAGAGGGGGCAGTTTTTGTGGCGACCTCAGTTTGAGCCGAGTTAGATGACGTCCACTTTTGTTTTTACAGTCTATAGTTGTAACAGTCACACTCTATTCAATATATTATGTCGAATTATGCCCCCCCCCCCCGTAATGTTAACAGAGGAAAAAGACACCAAACCATAAAATGATTTTTTTCCTTCCTGTTTCTATTCTTGCTTGTGTAGTGTTGTCACTTTGGACAAAAGTTTCTGCTAAATGAAATTGTAGAATTGTAAAAATTATACTTAAAACACTATTTCTGTCGTTACAGTCGGTCCTCGTGCTAATTTATTTCTTAATGCTAATTTCCCTGACAGTTTTAAATTTATATAGTTATTCAATAGTGCATCATGACCTACTATGCATGCTAACATGATTACTAGACTTTTACTTCATTGGAAACGTTTTTTCAATGGCTTTCATAACACAAAGCACTGAAGAGTCAGGTGAAATAACTCTTGCATACATAATGTAGTACATCTGTATTATGCGAGAGGCATTCTTTCCCTGGAAATGCTGTTTTTTCTTGCATGGCAGCATCTTCAGTGTGACAACAGTGATGGGTAGATATATTCATGTGAGGCTCACCTCCACTTGGAGACACACCAGCTGACAGAAGGAGGCCAGTATTTCAACAAGGTTCAGTGGTCGTTTGGAGCATCTTAGCACAGTACATTCTGCTACACGATTCGGTAACAAGATGCAAACGATTAAATGCTCTCCCTGGAGCCCTCGGCACATCTTCCGCTCTCTGAATTTACATGGCGTTTATGAACACTCACAAGGAAAACAAAAAGTGGAGAGGGGGAGCAGGGGGAGAGAGATCCTAGTGTGGAGGAGTCTCATTATTCTGTTATGGATTGCACATGTCAGGCAGTAAGTGCTCTTTTTATCCTTCCAAAGCACTATCCTCGGCCACTGAGCGCATTTCCCTACCCGAGTGAAATTTACCATGTTAAGGCTCACGCCACTGGGGGAATGTCGGTGGGAGCTGCTAAGATTTACCGGCCTGATTAAATAAGGGGCTTCAGTGTGAATAAGAGGCCAAGGGAGAAATCTGCGCAACATAAACACATGTTTTTTCTCACTAGTCAAACTGATTAGCCCCCACCCACCACCCTCACCCTTCACACCTCTCATGGTGTGTTACATGTCATGCTGGGTTTTAAACAAAGAGCAGAGAGAGGGCAGTGGAGGATTGCATGTGGCTCAGCATGGCTTTCTGCCAGCACACAGCAGAGATGGGTCTGTTTAAAATGGCTTGGTATCCATAACTGTCTGCATACAACAAGAAGAGTAGGTGCCTCGTATTTGATGCACCGTACCCAAAAACATTGCTACTCTTTTCCAAAGACTTCCTTATTCAGTCTTGTTAATCTTGTGTTCCTTCATTTCTTTCTTACATTAAGGGGATTAATGCAACAGAAAAGTGCTTTTACATTAACAGAGACTTCACCGGTTTGTTAATACAGGAATTAGCCAGTCTCTTCCACTTTCTTTTGGTCTCCAATAGATTTTGGATTAAGCATAATCTTGAAACCACTAGCATTTGGCTGCATTCAGCCTGGCTGTTGGTAACTGGCTGAGGGTCAGTTGATTGATGTGTTTCCAGCCTGTCTTTCCTCCCTGCTGGTCAAAATGGACACCAGCTGCCACCATTCAAATTCAAATCCTCCCAGCCAGTCAGAGCTGCACTTTCAACTTGGAGCTGTTGTGATTGGATGAAAAAGTTAAGGGTGGAGAAAATGCCCTGAGAATCCATGTATTTGTTTTCTTTTTTGTGGTATTAAAGTAATCAACAATCACCCTTTGATGCAGCTGATTAATCAAATTTAGTTGTTTTGTAGCTCATTGTTTTCCATAACATTATATGACACCGCATTTTTAATTTTCTCTGAAATTAAAACAAGTACTTCTAATTTGATTTGCTTTTCAGAGGAAAACAAGAACTAAAAGGACATTTCATGGTAGGGTGGCCACAGAGAATTAATAAATAAACTTAAACTTGGTACATTCACAGACTGAAATCATATTCTGGTCTGGCATTTTTGCTTATCCGCAGTGCTGTATAATGAGATTAATAATAATGCAACAGGATGAATAATGGATATTTTAAAGTGACATTAAACATCACGAAGGTGTTATTTAAAATATGAACCCTTTCAAAAAAAAAAAAAACCTGGGTTCATAAATCACCTTTTACTGGTAATGATGTCTGAATGCGTTTTTTATTTATTTTTAAGTCAGTGCATGCAGGAGACAAAGCACATCTATCAAAGCACATGGTGTGACGTTCAATTTATCGTAAATAATAGGAGAACAGGTATGTTACAGTAGTGTCTGATTATATTCGAATTAGGCTAATTAGTTTCATTTAACAAAAAAAACAAGAAGAAATATTTTACACTCTAAATTTTAAGGAATAAACTCTCCCACTCCAAAGCAGGTTCCGAAATAACTCTGTTTTGTTTTTGTCATTCTGTCACGACTCTGTAGATTTGTCTCCTCTATCTTTAGCTTCACAGTTTTATTAAAGAAAACTGAACATCATCCACAGTAACTCGTTTCATCACGAACCCTATTGTGTTTTGAAATCTGACAAAATATAACGAACTTGAACGCAGCAAGTGCTGGGATTTACGAGTCAGGAGACGAAGTTTATGAGGCGGCATTGAACGCAACACAAGGCTCCGTATTTTTTCCCTGCAGTGGAGAGGAGGGAGTAAAAGGGGGGTATTTGACTCCTGTCTCCCCACCCCCAGCCCGTACGAGGTGGATTTGGGAAGAAAGGAACCCAAACCTGGGACGTGGAGATAACGAGAGACACCCGTGAAGAGATATACATTTGGAGCTCCGCGCGCCGTGGTGTCGCGCGCGGATTATTATTGGGTATTTTCTTTTTCTTTCACATAGGAGATTCTGACTCGGAGCGTCTCATCTTGGGGAGAGGAATACAAACACACGGGGGAATAAAAGGAGTATTTCATACTCGCTCCCTCCGTTAACAAGTGACTGCTCTGCCGCTGAAGAAAGTGGGATATAACGGTTTTTATTTTTCCACCGACGGTGATGCGAAGTTACTCGTTCACTAAGGAAATGCAACCGCTCACCCACAAAGAAAACGGATTTTAAAAGCTGTCCCCCGTAAACCCAAGTGGGGGGTAGTATCAGGAATACTTTTCACGTAACGTTCAAGTAAGTGCGTGCAACTTTTCTTCTGCGTTCCTGTCGAAATGCTCTAAACACGTTGTGCGTAACTTCTCAGTCATATAAATGTGCGAGAGCCGCTGATTTTTTTCCCTGTTCAATTCAATTCACGCTGGGTTCTATTATCTACCGGGTGTCCTGCTTATGCCAGCAGACATCGGTTCTCCGAGGAGAAGAAGAGAAGATAGCGATCCTATCATTTGCTCAATGTTTTCCTGGAAAATTTACTTTTTTTGTTAGCTTTTGTTTACCAAATGTAGTAGAAGTTACAGTTTGTGATACTCAACCCAGACCTGCGCCTGTAAACTTGTGAGTTTGATGAATGTGTTTGTTATGTTTCGTCTCAAACATCAAAGCGTACAGCTTTCAGTCACTTGGACGACATTCTCTTCAGCTGCAGAGTAAACGTGTATCACTAATGTAACTCAGATTAAATGCTGAGGTTTAAAGGGATGACAGACATCATGCCATCAGTACATTAGAGTAAGAATCAGTGATATACGCTTTTGGGGAACTTTTCAGAGAGCTCTGGAAATGATGTAGCTCTACATCATCCATACATTTGTGTCTTTTAGTGAAAATTTTGATTTATTGTTGATCTTTTTTTCTACTCATGTTGAGAAAAAATATTTCAAGTTATACCTCTGGTGTTTGTATAACACCCCTTTTTCATTTTTTTAGCATCTCTTCTTTCTTCAGGGCAATCTGCTGCATTGAGAAGTAACTTTTTGTCTGATTGTGTTGGAAAGTTTAGATGCAGCTCCAGGCTATGGCTCTGCTTTTTCTTCGTCTCCCTTTTTTGTGTGTAAATGCTGGCTAGCTTTACACTAAGTCAAGTGAGTCCAATTTGCATTGCAATGGATCTTAATTTTATCAGAACATTTAACGCTAAACCTTCCTTGGGCAACATACACACACACACACTCACACACACCCCCTCCCTCCTCTTCTTCTTTACCCTCCCACCCCAACAGCAACTGCAAGCCAAAAAAAGATTAGTAATGCTTCATCATTTGCACGGGGAAGAGACAAGTCCTCATGCTTTTTTTCTTCCTTGGTTCTGGGTGTTAATGAACAGTACAGGGATGTTTCTTGATATTTAGAGTTTAGTGGTCACAGTAGAAAAGAAGGAAAAAGGAGAATTCAGTCATAACCGTTCTTAAGTGCTTTGGTTTTGTGCTTTTTAGTGAGTTAAAATCACTTTACAAGATGTTTTATAAAACTTGTGCTCCTCCAAGTGCTGAACACTTCCATTTGCGATGGAAAGTCTAATTTTACTCTTTGTGGTAACTGTGGATCATCAGTCTTCCATTCCAGTGTTCAATCAATCTGCTGGGTTGTTTAAATAAACCCATTTGTCTTCCGATGAGAGTCAGATGTTGATTGTCAGAAGCAAGAAGGAGTCTTGTCCTTCAGAGTAATTGGACAACACATACCAAGAGGCTGTGCATCAAGTGTGTTCTGGATTCTTAATGTGGCTTTAATTGAACAATTTATCACCCCTGATCACTGTCAAATAACTCGGCGAGAAAAGACAAAAGGCAATGAAAATGCCAAACATGAGCTGCCAGGCACAGTCAGCCGAGCGTGACCGGTGTGTCTGTCACAGCAGCATCAGTAAGGTGCTGTTTATTCAGTTTAACTCATCTATTTTTATCGCAGATCAATGCATTTGTGAGTGGCATGCTTGTAAGCACTGGTAATGAATGAATAGTGAGGGAAGAGGAGGAGAGAGCGGTGAAAACATTCCATCCTTGAAAACTTCTTTTATTGGACAAAACTTTTGATTTCTCCCCGGAGCTCCTCTTCCTACACTTGGACGAGAAGCTAATTGAATTGTGCCCCGGATATGATGTTTTGTTTTTTTTTCTTTTTTCCCCCAAGTACGGAGGTCTTGGAGAAGTGTCCTCCTCGGGGTTTTGAAATTCATTTCCTTGGCAATTATTACTTTCTGAGCTGTTTTTCCCCTTTATTTCCCCTTCCTCAACAGTAGGGTGCATTCTCTCATTTTTAATGGGATTACAGGAGAGAGGGAGATTCTAGACACACCTCACAGTCTGACTGTTCACCATTCAGAGGAGTGTTTTTCCTTCAGTGTGCGAAGGAACATGGAAATAGCTGAAGACTTTCTTTTTTAATAATTTCACAGATCTTTTTTCAATGGGATATGTACATAAAATGTACAAAAAACAGTAATAGTTACACTAGTTGACATAGAAATACTTGATAAACTTTGATAATAGGTGACTCATGTTTATTTTTAGTTTGCAAACCTTGTTCCCTCTGTTTTATTTTGCACTAATTGATGCCACTTTCTGTCCAAAGGGTAAACAATGATTAAAAGTCATTATGCAGCCATAGTAAAGGCAAACAGTAATCATTTAGTGTATGTTTAAGTCAATGCATACAACACATCTTTTTACCCCTTCTCCTACAGCCCAGAGCCCTTGTCATTTTATTCACATCCAAATTAGGAGCGCTTTGGTGGCATCAAGTGCTTTGCAATTAGTCACCGAGCACTTGACGCAACAACACAGTTAATAGCAGCTGCTCTGAAGTGACTGTCAGCGCAGAGAGAAATGTGCGCTGTGCAGAGGCACGGTTGCACTCACAGCTAATTGTGTTTATTCATTTTAATATCCTCCGAGTGCTAAATCAGTGCTCCTCCAGCGACACAAGGTGCAATTAGTCTGGCTGTGAAAATAGGAGGCAGTGTGTCTTGTAAAGTGCCCCCTTTTTTCCTCCTGTTTGATTGGTGGATTAACCATTCCTCTTCTTCCAGATTTTCCTTACAGCTTCACAAGTAACAAACATTAAAAACTACTTTTAACAGTTTAGTAAGATAGTGATCAAACAGTGGAGGGTGATCCAAATGACATCGTTGTTGCTCGTGTATTGAAGTGACAGACCATGTCTGGATACGGTGCTTTTTCATTGGAAGCTCCAGCAGAGAAGCAGCTGATGCTTTGTGATTATGTTATGTAATGTAGTCCACTGTACTCAAGTTGGTATTCTTTAAGCCACATGGAAACTCAGCTGAGTGTCATTGTCAGCGAGAACACTGGAGGTTATTTGTTAGAATGGAACAAAGGGATCTACTTGTGGCTGTGGTTATCTTTACGTGACTTGCTAACTTCCTACAGTATACAGCTCATGTGCACTTATTTTGTACTTTTAATTAAAATAAAAGACAGTTCATGTGTTAGATCAGTTGAATTGTTGGGTTCCTAGAATTTCATGAACAACAAGTGGGAACAATAAAAAGAGAAGTGACCTTTTGATACTGAACTGTAGATTCCCTTAGAAGTAGAGCCTCTCCAATCTAAAAAAGTAATTATCGTTGCCCTCAAGCCTGAAAAACCTCTGTGTCTTGGCTCCTGTAAACACACACAATGTGGCCTTTTTTAAACCAGAGTAGGGAGAAGAAAATGTGAAAACCCATTTCAAACTAAAACCAAAATAGTTTTCTTCATGCCTTTGGCATTTTGTTTGTTGTCTTGCTCCGTGTTGAAGAAAAACAAAACCCCACAGACCATCTTTCCCTGCTGTTGCTTCTCAGGGCTGATTTGCTGCACGAGATTGCAGATACAGTACATACTATGTGTTTGGGAATTTTGGACACAGGTCAGCTGTATAGCTCTGTCTGGGCAAGTTTTTGCTTGCTGAAATTCCCCGGATGTACCATGTATGTATGTATCTGTCTGCTTTTCAAAGTATGTTTTTGTTTACCTTCACAATCTGGCTCCGTACTCCAAAACGCAATGTGTCTTTATGTGCAGTATGTGTTGACAAAGCAAGTAAAACAATGCAGGAAACAGCAAGTGGAGCTTTTTGTTGTATTTATCGTTGACAAATGCATATCTATAATAGAAGGATCCATCGAAAGCCACCTGTATGCCCCTTCCCCCATTTTGAGTACAGTTGAAGTACTGCAAGGCACTTCTGATAAGACTACACAAACTTTTCCACCCAGCGCAGCGTCATTTGTCAAGACAAAAATAGCCAAAAAGTCAAAGAGAAAAACCAGAACATTGCAGTCACAATAATTTCAAACAACATCAAGGTTAGACTTCCGGAGGCTTGTGTGTCATTTTCACTCCACAGACCTACATTTCCAGCCTGGCCGTAGGGGAAGAAACATGAGACGGGTGGCTGGCAGAGGAATTATTGACCACTCATCCAGACACCCCTGCTGGTAGCTCCTGGTCTAAAAATGGTAGCCCTGTCCTCAGCAGACCTCGTTGGAGGTGAGGAACGGCCGTGACCCCCCCTGGCAATACCCAAAAGTCATTTTACACAACAGCTATCCTGAACTCAGAAGGTCAGTGCTGCTAAACAACCCAGGAATGGATCTGGCCAGAATTAGGTTCAGGGGCAGGGGCCTGATAAGACCAGGCTGTGATAAGTTGTGTGAACTCAGCAGGATCGATCCATCACTGGCAGAGTGTGAGCCCAGCTTGCATCTTGGCTGACTGTAAGGGTCCTCCAGTGTTTCTCCATCCGTACATATCTCTTTCCTACATTACACCTCCTGTTTTTAGCCATTTTTCTTTTGATTGTTTATATTCCATGTGTCCCCGCTCGGATACTTTTGAAAATAGCAGGTATTACCAGGTATGCTTTTCAATCAATTGGCCATCAGGTCAATCATTGAGTGTCAATAACCAAATTCAAGTGGGTTGATGGTTGAGAGTGTTAGCTACTCAAAGCAAAGACGGTGTTTTGTGCCAACTGGTTATTTTGCATTTCAGCTTCCATACCTCCATATGATGCTGAGTTTTATGGATTCCATGTTTGAAAGGACTTCAAATATTTGTCTTTTCAGTTGTTGTTTGAAAAAGTGAAAGTATCCCCTCGTACACATAAACACTCCAATCCATGCCAGACTATCTGGTAAAGCCTTACACTCTCACCTCCCCAGCCTCCTGCACGTTCCCCCCACATCTCAAACTTTCACTGGAATGGTTCGTTCCGGCCCCCCCTGATGAGGTGGCAGGAGCACGAGCAGACCTCCTTTTGAGTCTTACTCCCTCTTTCACTCCACTGTGCCTCAAGATATAACACAGTTGAACAAACATGGTTGATAGTTGTTAAAGCTTGAGATTGAACTATATTGAACATTATTGTGTTGACACAGACATGCATTCACTCCCCACTCCCTTTGGCTGTGATCCCACCTTCTTTATGGTTATGAGTTAATGTGAACTGGTGTTTCATGGTGAGAAGTAATTAACACCCGGTCTGGGACGGACATCAAATGGATGTGTCTGGTCCTGCCTCTCTGTCGGGTTGCTGTTGGTTTGTTCCTGTGTTAAGCGTAATTACCAGCTGGCCTCCCCCAGATTGATGCACAGAGGTTTCCCTTGGGGTGTCTGCCTCCTCCTCCTCCTCCTCCTCCTCCTCTTCTTTGCAAACTAGGTCTGGCAGGAAGGGCTGCCTTGAGCCCTGGCAAGTTGACCCCTATGAGGTTTTAAACGCGTAGTGGTGGGTGGAGCTGAGGACCCTCATTCATACGCCTGAAAGATCTGAACAGGTTGTGGTTAGCTCATTTAAACACTGCCCAGGCAAACTGTTACATGATGTCTTGGACATCAGATGGATGCTTCTGGTCCTGTAAGATTGTATGAAAGGTGGATTTCTTAAGGAGGATGTACATTGTAAAGTTAATGGTGTCAAAAAAGCAGAAAATGTCTCAAGTTTCAGAAACTGATAATGGTTTGGACACTCGTGGATGCCAGCTGACAACAGGTCCTAGTTTCCCTAAGCAACATGCCTGAGCCTTTTTCCTCCTCATTAATTGTCATAACTGTCACTTTAGTATTTATAAAATATTCTTAAATTCAGAAAGACTTGCTGTTACTTAATTAGTTGATCTGTTTGAAGTGGCAGTTCCAGCTGTTAAAGTACAAAGCCTATTTCATTGTTTCCCACAGAAAGACTGAACCTGTGGTAGAGACAGCATCAAGGAGGAGGGAGTGTTCATTGATCCCAGTTTTATCAGAATACATGCAACAATGTATACCTTGTATAAATATTCACAACCCACTTTAATTTGCACATTTGTTGCTAATTAACCGCTTCGTCTTTCTTGTTGGTGTCTGATCTGTAGTAGGAGTGCATCGATCACAATTTTCTAGCCAATCGCTGATCTTTAAAAAGCCTGACCTACACATTTTTGTCCAATAACAATTTTTTTTTATAACTGACAGCATACAACTTCAATGTTCCAATCTTATTTTATTGAAAAACATTTAACAACACCTGTAAAACAATACAAACCTGATGTTTTGACTGCACATGATCTCTCAAATATAAATGAAAAGTTTAGAATATTGCTGTTCAAAAGACTGAATTATATCAGTTCCTTTAGTCTTTCATTTTCTGAATTTTTAAAATAAACAATACTTGTGCAACAGGTTGCACTGCAGGCCTGTTTCAAGCCTCTTTCCAAAAATAAAGTGCATCATGGCATATTGCTTCTACAAAAATAGGTCTAGATAAGGTAGATAAGATTGGTGGATGAGATAGGTTTCATCGTCGTTCCCCCCAAGTTTAGGAAATCGGCGCAGATCAATTGTTGCATGTCTAATCTGTCGACAGTATTTATTCGCACTACATCTTATAAAGACAACCAATAACATGATTCACAGTGTGAAATATTTAACATAACGCTGTGTTTTCAGAACTGGTGATCTTGTAAAGAGTTTGTGTCACATGCTGTGGAAAGTGACGATAAACTCGCAAAGAATTTGTTAGTTTTAAAACAAGTTTATTAAAAAAGAGAGACATGAAATCTGTCAGTGGATCTTTGGGTGGCCAAGTGGTTTCTATTTGATGACACCATATTTAAAATAAGTGGGGGTTCAGATGTTGTATTTGTTGTACATGGGGTGCCCTCCTAATTTTTCAGATCCCACTTTGAGCACAGTTTTCATTTCTGCAGTTCCTTAAATAAAATTACTGTGACTTCTTGTCATACATTTGGCTCATGAAGAAACGCTTCATCTAAGGTCAAAAAAGCTGTAATTGTCGCCAGCTATTGCAGAGTTATTGTAGAAATATCAATTATGAAAGCAGAGCATTGTCTGACCTTGAAAAAACAAGATAATTAGCTTTGACTAATTCAACTAAACATGGGCTTTGCTGTCTCAGTCTGAAATTGTTTAAAGTCAGTGGTTCTGTGTGGTTCTCTGTGCTCTTTAAGTTGTTAATCCGACACAAACAGAAAGCCCAAGGCAATATACCTCAGCCCATTCAGATGATCCCCCACACCCAACAACACATTCACCCCCCCATACCCACTACCCAGCCCCTTTGTTCCACACATGCACACCCTCAACCAAACTTTAGGGACATCTGGTATGGGGTGGGGGGCGACAGGAGGGGTGAGCTCTGGGGGAAGAGAAAGGAGGAGAAGAGAAAGGGGAGGCACACTCAGCTGCCGAGAGGGGTGAGCTTTGGGGAGAGAAGGAGCTTGCACAGAAACGTGTGTGTGTGCTAGATTGTGGGGGTTGTTGTCATAGAGAAGAAAAAGGGAAGTGGGGTAGCTAAAGAGGAGTAGGCAGATAATTGATGGATGGAAGTAATTGTGTGTAATGCAAGCAAGGAAACATGGGCCTCTGGGAAGAGGAGAGACAGAGACGGGAGCCAGTGAATAGGAATTGGAGAAGGAGGGGGGAGAGAGAAAAGAATAATGAAGAGAGGGAGTGTGCGAGGAAATAAGAGGTAAAGGAGAAAAAGAGATAAGGAAGGGTAAAAAGAGGAGAGAGATTGGGAGAGAGGGAGGGGAAGGTGAGGAGGAGGGAAGAATGGGAGGGAGTCGCTGTTCTGTTGCATCACTCAGCGCTCGCTGGGGTTAAAAAGGAGTAACTACCTGCCTGTCAGGCTGATTGTTCATCCCTATGCATCAGGGACCCACGTCCCGGTTTATGTGAGGTGCCGCAGATTCACTATGTGGGCCGTTTAATCGTAGAAAAGAGCTGCCTGTGCATCTCTGTGAATATGAGTACTACTGCCCAGTTTACTGTGCTGATAAGGTTTCTTTGTATGTAGATAACACCATTAATTCTATTACTTAAAGATGCATGTTGTGGCACAGTTTTATTAGTTTCATCAACATTTTACTCAACCTTTTGTCTTTTGGAGTAGTGGCAGATCCAGGATGCTGTGTGTAAAGAAAGTGAAATAGAAACAAAGAACTTCACTTTGGATACACAAATTACAGTGTACCAGTGGTGCGTAAAAGAGTAACAAAACAGAGAAGATACTAGAAGCAAAACACACTGAGTCTCCCTTCACTTTCTCGCTGTGCATCACAAGCTTTTCTGCCAGGCAGGGAAGAAAGGTTTGTCAAGCGCATCATGGTGAGGAGAGTAAAACCTTCCCCAGCCCCTGGGAAGATAGAAGGTGACATTTGTATGTAAATGGAGACAGGCTCTCTCCTCTGTACTCCAGCTGGCAGCAAACACAGTGGGCAACCCGGTGTTTTTGCAGGTGAAGATTTAGTTGTTTCTCTGACATTTGTTTTTAGAGATGAAGATGACTGTCAAACGCTGGAGTAACAGAACGTGGTTTTGATTTCACAGTAAAAATGTCAAATGCAATGTTCAGACACACAGACACAGTGGTTTTTTATTATCATTCGTTTTACTTGTGTATCCTGAAAGCTTTTTTAGAGTATACATTAAACTTGGACATTTGTTTTATTCAAGTCTGTCCTGTTTTTTCGCTCTTGGTTTTGCACTCTGCAATTAGGATAATATAGGTCAGAGGAAAAATTTAATTCAACTTGAGCAGTTACAATAGGACGCTAGCACCTGCAGTGGCTGGATGCCTAATTAACTCTCGAGTCTCAGTGTCAGAGAAGATAATCCTGATTAAAAAGTGATGGCTGCTGGGAGAAGAACGACAACAGTAATCAGAGATACCAGTCATGGTTGGGGAGATTAGAACTACCACAGGGTTGGGGGCTACCCCCCCCACCCCCCTGCTGCTGGTATCCCTTTGTTTACGGACCAAATCCATGGTAGCAGAATGGTGTTGGATGTTTTATTCTCAGATTTTTATTTAAGACCAAGAAAGAGAAAGCCAAGTAGTTGATTATCAGCGGCTGGATTAAAATGCTCCAAAGTTCTGTGAAATAAACAGAGAAACACGGTCATTTGGTTTGCTTGGGAGGTCATCAGCCAGGTGGTCAGTAGACAATGGGACATCTGATTTGGCGTCCAGGGCACGTCAAGAGGATCATTATGATGAAAACTCATCTACTCCCTGCTGTGCAAGGGTCACTTCAGCCCATTTAAATGGGCATTCTAGATTCATCCAGAATGACCTAATTGTTAGAAAACATGTTCGACATGTAGTGACGACTGTCTTGTAACATGAGTCGTAGAGAGAAATGATTTGAACTAAGTGGAAGGGATGAAACTAAGAGATTGAGTTCAACCCCAAAACAGACACAGCTACCCCGGCAGTGGCAACATTTGTTCATCCATCAGTGAGAGTCTCCTGTTAGGTTATCAGGTGAATGAGGGAGTTGGGCAAGCACAGAAGCAGTTAAGTAGATGGACTTTGTAAAGGGAACAAGGCTGTTATCAGAGTTTGTCTATTTGCTGCTGATATGGGGAGATAGTGTTGACACAGGGAAAGAGGAGCCAGCGCTCTTCTGATTGTAGTTGGAGCCTGATGCCACTAAGTGGGAGGTAGAAAAGAAATGCACTACAAATAGGGAGATATCATGCATACTCATACGAAGACTGCAGAAATAGTCTCAGGAAGTGAAGAAATAACCTTACTTTGATAAGAAATACAGTTGTAAAATGCATTAGATAACTTAATTTGAAGTCATAATCTTAAGTACATTTTTTAAGGGTACCCTATGATTAGAGTCACAAAAACAAATTTGATGTGTTTTATCCCAACACTTCCTGGTGAGTGTCCTTCAGCTAAAAGCACCATCTGCATGATTTGCATGCTCATTAGAAGTTTTTAATAAATAAATGTGTCAGCTACAAAGCCAAAATGTGAAAGCAGAGCCAAATAGATAAAGCCTGATAAGGATACATCCGATCTACAATGAAGATTTAGTTCTTTAGCCAAAGGGACGGGTGGGGTGTCTCTGGATTTACCCCGCTGCAGTACCCCCAAGGCAGTACCTTTGACATTTGTCATCTTACAGCCTCCAATCTGTAGTCTCAACAGGCGGTAGGTAGGACTAAAAATACAAGGACAGAAGGGAAGACAAAAGCAGGTCTGGCATGTAAATGGGGGCTGGTGTTCACAGCTCCCCACTTGCCCTTGGGTTAGTGTGGTGAAAAAGGAGGGAGAGACGGAAACAATGAAAGCGGTGAGGACAGTGAGAGTTGGACAAGGAGTTGGAGAGAGAGATACAGAGAGAGCGAGAAAGAGAGCAAGGAGCAGGCAGGGGGGAAATGGAGTCCAGGGCTTAGAAACAGGAGGTAGATGGAAAGCAGAGGGTCCCCCATTTTTATGGAGATAAAGGAGCGTTAATGAATTTGAACCACTGCCCTCCAGGGATATACCATAAGGGCAGAAATAGGAAGGAGCAGATTGGGGTTTAGTTGCTTTTTAAGCTACAGCCAAACTGTCTTTTAGGCTCACAGGGGTGCTCCCAATTTTGCAATCACTAAGATGGCTGTCTTCCCGTTTGCCAACTGCCGCGGGTCAGGCCTGTGCCAGGGCTCAGAGCAGAGAGGATCTGATGCCAGAGGAGATATGCCTAACTGGCCAGACTTGAACCACTTCTCCAGCCAACGAGATCATTTATCTGCACATCGTACCCAGTTTTAGTTACCTCGTGTGCACAGGATGCACTGGATGTGCTGCTGTGGTGTTTGCTGTTTCTGTAAAGTGAAGCCTTGACCTGTGTGAGTCAGTGGTGCAAAGTAGTGCTGTTACTGTGGCTAAAGGGGCACATTATCTCCCCAAGAATACTTACCAGACTTTGGCACTCAGACTCTCGGGGTTTGTTCTTAAAATTGATACCGTCATGTTACTATAAAATGCTTTTGATAAGTTTCCACCAACTGGGACATTTCAAATGTTTTTTTTTTGCAATTTGTTCGCAATGAATGAGGCTTTGGTCAACCACAATGCTAACGCTAAGCAATGTTTTTGTAAAACCAAGGACTCTGAGCTCGCCCAGAGCTTAAATTTACAAATGGTATCTATCATTTTTATTATGTGAAGTTTTACAACAGAGGGAGACCAACCGCTGCCTGTGGCATCTACCCCCATGTGGAGGTAATGGTCTAACCCCTAGGCTGCGAGCCCATCCAGTTAATAATGGAGTGGGCCCCTCCATTGTAAATCACAGAGGGGTCTTGTGTGGCTGACGCCTTTGGGAGAATTGCTTGGGAATGGCATGTGTTATGAAGGGCAGGCTGGCTTTAGTGCAGGCAGACACTCAAAGAAAGAAAGAGGACGGCTTTGTACATGATGGATGGTGGCCTTTGCTTCTGTTTTTGTCAAATGGGATCTGAATAAAAAAGGGAAGACATGAGCTGGGTGTCATATTTTTGTTCGATCAAAGACAGTTTGATGCGTTTTATTCTTCTGTGGTTTCATTTCAGTTAGCAGTGTGCAGAAAATGTTGGTCCGTACAGTTTTGATACTGAAACAACAACAAAAAAAGAGACATTATATAAATGCTTATTCAGAGAGACTTACATTGATTAGCAATGAGAAAACTTAAACACACATATATGTAGGAAATCTAAAGAATCAGATATTTTGGTTCAATAACATAACTTATTTCTTCTTTCTTGGCCATAGAGTTATGGTATATAAAAGAGGTTGGGAAATAAGTAAGTGAAGAGAGCAGGGAAAGGGATTTTTTTCATATGGAATAAGCAGTAACTTTAACCTATTTGGAAGACATTTAAAGTGTAACATTTTTGCTAAAATGCCTCTGTCACACTGACAGCCAACCTTAAGCTGCTCAGGCAGAAGGGAGTCGAACATAGTATGTTTAAAAAAAGAAGCCAAGAGGAACCTTGAGGAACCTGGGCCATTCTTTGAAGTCAGCTATTTTCCTTCTCTTCAAGTGCGTCACTCACTTCAAAGCAGGAATTTCATGCAAAATGTACTGATTTTCCCCCCGTCTCTTTTTTTGTGTTGAATTTACAGCACATAAAACGGGTTGCAGAGACTTCGTCAGAGGGTGTCTGTAACCTAAAATGACTGTGTGTATGTTTTGAGCTTGACAGTTAGCAGGACCAGCATAGTGTGTGTGTGTGTGTGTGTGTGTGTGTGTGTGTGTGTGTGTGTGTGTGTGTGTGTGTGTGTGTGTGTGTGTGAGAGTGAGAGAGAGAGAGAGAGAGAGAGAGAGATCTTACAGATTTGTACTTGTGGAGCCATTTGGAGGATGTAGAATGGTGGTCCCAGGATTGCTACTGTTTATGAGATGGAATCCAGAGACCGTCAGCCACGTGGGGAGTCATGGATAAATAGTTTTTTAACCCCTCCTGGTTATGGCTGGAGACGTGTAAGACTCTTAAGAAGTCAAAGTTGCTTAAAAAAGAATTACCAAAGCCACTTTATCTGCTTAAACTTTAAATTCCAACTCTGTATTAAACTAAGTACCGGTATGCTCCAAATACAACAACACTTCTGTGCACTAATGACTTTGATGTCAATGAGATTAAAAGCATGCACGGTGAAAAAATGGCTGGCATACCGTGGGAAATGAGCTTTTGCGTGCGTGCACTGAGTTCAGTGGGGTTTGCACAGGGGGGCTTTAGTGGTTATTAGCCTGTTCAAGCACCTTTATTTTTTTCTGCCATGATTGTAATTGGAACCTCGACTTGCTGCTTCCCACTTAAATAGCTGCAGCCAGCATTGGCACACGAGCCTGTAAACAGATGAGGGTGTCCTCTCCACTAACCGCAGTTAGCATTAGATGCGTGTGACTCCTCACACATAGTACACATACTCAACTGTCTGCATGTGTCTGCATTAGTTTGTGAACATCAAATCATTTGTAACGGCGACCGTCTGTGCATGTGAGATTATGTGTATCATTCACAGCTGCACCCTCGTGTTCGTGTGTGTGTGAGTCTGGCTGGTGCTGTCTCTTTCCAAACATGAGTGCTGAACAATGGAGTGTTGTGTCCTGTTCAGCTGCAGGGGTCAAAAAGAGGAGAGTCCGTTACGGACGAGCTATCCATCAGTTTCCTGCACACACTTGGATGTGATTCCCAACAGCCCATCACCTCTTACGCCATATTTACCCACTGGCTACACACCCCGACACAAGTCTTATTTCAAAGGTGACTTTGACCCATAGTCCTCAGCTTCAATTTGTCTGCCAGCCAAACAGCTCTGTAATTGACTCTTGAATAGCAAACAGGATGACACTTTGCCCTTCAATAACCAAGCAAGATAAAGCACAATTTAAAAATTTACTGTTGTTCACTTTTGACAATGCAAATTTGATCTGATGTACTAAAGATGTTTCCAAGAGTTCAAATCCTTGCCCACCAGCATCCACCTCAAAGAAACCCCCCACACGAAGTCAATTTGCACTTTGACTTTGAAAAGCTGCCAAATGCGTGAGATATTTTTACCCCGAGTCCATGATCTCGCTTGAGCTGAGTCGGTGCAGGTTGTTGGCTGAGGCGATTGCATGCACTTGACCTGTTGGCGCAGGCAGCGTGGGCACGCAACACTGGTTGTTGAGATAGACGGGAGGGAGGGGTAAAAGGAAGGAGAGGGAGAAGAATTTAGAAATGAGTGTGCTTTGCAAGCAAGTGATGGAAAGAAAGAAGAGAGTAGGAGGAAGGAGGTAGATGGAAGGATTCCTCTGAGACAAAGGCTGCCAGTCCTGTCAAGAAAAGACTGGAAAGGGAGGAAGAGAGTGCATTAAAAAGGAAGGAGGAGCTCATGTGAGGAAGAGACGAGAGAAAGTCAATTTAGAAAGAATCAGACGGAGGGGAAATTGACAAGGAAACATTATTACAGGGATAGTGAGCAGTCAGCTGAAAAAAGAAGCTCTCTTAGTTGAAAAGAGCAAATATTTTGACCCCCTTGTTTGATGTGGGCCTCATCAGATTTTAATGATGCTCCACTTTGCTGTTGGGCAATTGTGTACCACTCTGAGATAAGCATGTCAGCAAATTGCATGGCAGGGCATTGCAAGGGCACGGCATGATACCCCACAAGAAACAGCAACCCCCTCCTCCTTCTATTCTACCATTTTCTTCCCCTCACACCGTCTCTTCCCCTCCCTCACTATTAAGAGATGAAACACTGTGAGTGTTAAGCTCTACAGCTGTAATCTTTCCTTATAGCCTATTCAATGACAAAGCCTTTCCCCCTCATTTCAGACCTAATGTATTACATTCACGCAGTTTTGTCTTGGTAACCCCCTTACTGCTTGCGGTGCCTCGATTGCAGTTGCTGCCTTTGGATGACCTCTGAGCTGGAAGAAAATGGACCAAAGGCCATTGGTGGAAATAGTACCAGCTGGTTAAGGCGACAGGTGATGTACAGTGCTGTATATTGAGGCAAGATGCATTGCACCTGTTTCAGAGGTTGCTTTCTGACTAATATGAGCCTCTTTGATGCTGTTTGAACTCTAAAACCTACCAACAAGGGTGCAGTGTCATTTGCCGTGTCAAGACATGTTTCTTATCATTTTCTTGAGCTGAGGTGAGGTGCTGTTGATACCAGGTGACTCATCTACCCCTCTGCTGTCATCTTTCGGCAGCATCCAGCTCATCATCTGGCAAGAAGTCAGAAAACACTTCTTGATGGAAACCTAAGTCTCTATTCCTGCCGACAAACGTCAGCCAAGCTTGCATTTCAAATGACGTGCCACCACCGAGCTCCCGCTCCCTCTTTTTTTTCTCTTTTCTGGAATTAGTCTTCGCATGTTGGTGTAGTTTGACGTACCTCACTGCCCGTACCGCTTCAAGCATTGACGAACCACGACGACATACGCTGGCAGTGACTGTCACCTGACGCTGTCATCTTGTCCTTCACACGTCAGCTCATATTTCACGGCAGGGCACAGTTCTGACAAATGGGGACTTTACACTGTGGAACAAGTCAGTCCCTCAGTGAAGACTGGTGATTGGATTAGCATCGTGACATTGCGTTTGATGTCTTGTGGAGGAGGATGGAACCCCCCTTTGAAGACGCAGAGCGCAAACAGCTGTTGACAATTTAGGGTTTCTTGTGACAGGAATGTTGTACTGCAATGGTGTGGCGGCATTTTCTGAGACCAACGATGCTATATTCACACCCTCGCCTCTTTTAACTTACCACATCTCTGAAGGCCTGTGGTGATCCACAGTGGTACTCCAGAGGATTTGTCCCCTTTGCCACTGCAGCCCTTTATGTGGCCTTGTCGTTTTTGGTTTTGGTACCTCAGCTTTTGTGTGTGTTGTGTTTAAATGACTGTCATGTGGTCTTTTGATGTGTTTATTTGTATTTAGATGAAAACTTTTTTAGGCATTAATCTAGTGAGAGTCCAGACAGGAGAATAGCTGCCCATGACTTTTTATTCTGTCCTAAAATTAGTTACATTCATATCCCACACAATGTAAAGCTCTCAAGCAAACATGTAGTAGCTCCATAGCTACATAGAGTCCAAAAGCTGTGATATTGTTCTTACTTTGTGAAAAGATCCTTTTATTTGGGAAAACAAGGGTAGGATGCAATGTTTGACTTCACATTTATCCAGGTCAACACACGGCCTCCTGGGAGTTGTCTGTTCCAACTTCTTTCTTCCTGTGGAAAATATCCTTTCCCATATCTGTGAAAATTTGCACATCAACAGATGAAAAACAGCGTCCACTTCAGAGTTTAATTACATCTATTGAAATGAAATATCAACCCAAGTATCATACTACAGGACACGGCCAGTGGGAGTTTGTTTTAAGACAAAAGAGCAGGGAAAGGCGATCAAGGCAGGCACTGCCAGGGAGACCGACAACAGCTCGAAGGGTCAGAGAGAGAAAAACAGCTTTCAACTAGAGGCCTTTGTTGAGTTTAATGGCATCTTATGTGCCTATAAAAAATGCCAGAACATATGTGGCAAGATGGTGAATTCTGAGTGAATTTGTTCGGAGTCTTTCTTCCCTGCAGTCATAATGTTTTAATTTGGCACCAGCCCCCCCAGTTGAGAAATTTCCGCGGCCTGCTGCTGCGTAAACAAAACACATTTAGCATAATTGCACCTTTGGTGTAGGCCTCTCTTCAAGGCAAGGTATTGATTTTCTCTCTGCCTGTGTCTTTCTCCCGCTCTGCTCTTTGTTTTTCTTCTCTTCAGCTTTATTTTCCCTTTTGCATTCCTTGGCCGGAGTGCTCGCTGGCACACTCTCTTGCCTTTCGCTCTCCATGCCCCCCCCCCCCCCCCCCCCCTGCTCGTTCTCTCTCTTTCATGGGTGGCGCTCAAGTAGAAAAATGGTAACAAGAATGCAATTCGATTACAGTAGCCAAAATAACGCTCACTCTCATGACACCCGGAGCTCGCCTGCCAACCAGTCAATCTCTCCCTTTCATGTTGAAGCTGTAGCTACTGAATCCAGTGCCTTTTTCCGTGCAGGAAGGGAAGAGAAGATCATGCTAAGGAAACACTTGTAGCTGTGATTTATCATGTTGATTTGTTAAAGAACGCCATAACAGCTCTGCAGCGTGTGGGAGGAATCCTGCAGACGGCTTCCTCTCTGAAACTGGAGACGAGTGCAGTGGAGCTGCTGGAGTCCTACTGTGTATGACACACACAGAGAAGCACACAACTCTTACACCCACAAGTCTTCATACCATACATTTTGATGTGAATATTCTGTTTGTGAGGTTAGCGCTGCTCTCATTTATCTGCTCAGGTGTAACGCTGAAATGAAAAACATATCCTTGACTCTGCATCCTGCTGTGTTCCTCTTTTATCATTCCTCAACGCTTCAATAACTTGAACTCACTTTAATTAACAAGCAGCGGTAGTGTCCAGAGCATCTCAACACGTCTCAGCTGATCAAAGCACAGAGCATCCGTAGTCTTTACTGCCTGTCTCATCTCAAGTCTTTTTCCAGATTTTTCATGAAGAAATCAAACAATTTCTCTCTTTGACATCTATTAGAAACTTACAAGAATGCTCTTCTTAAATTTTCTTTGCGCTTTTCTATAATCCAACTTTAATAAATAGTATCGGGCAAAGGTTTTTTTTTATTCGAGTTGACACAATTGAACCTCTGATTTAGAAAAAAAGTTTAATATGGATGATTTACAAACTGTCAAACTAGAACCAGTTTGAAACCTTGTGACAGTCTTGGTTGGAGATTAAAAGATGGGTTTTGTTCTTTTTCATTGAATTTAAAGGTTTGACAGAAACTCCTCCTGATCCATTCTGCAGGCCTGGAGGGAAAGGTTACCTGCAGTGTGTATGTCTCATTGTGGACCTGTCATTTCCTCATCCCTTGGATGTAAAGTGGACTTTGAGTGGTGCCAGTGGAGAACAGATATTGGTTGTAGTCTTTTTGTGTAAATTGTCAGCTTCTCATGAATTTTTTATTCACACAGAGAGTGAAGGAGACGGAGATTGAGACTAAAAAGAAGGGATGTTGATGGATTTGAATTGGCGGTGTACAGTGGCTCGGCTTGTGTTGATCTTTCATGGTATCCGTGTGTCAGTATTCATTTTTCTCATTGTTCTGCAGTGAGATTTACTGTTGAATTCAGTTCGTTCCCCCTCTTTCTCCTCATTTTGTCTTTTAAAATAATCAACAATAGACCACTTCATTTGTGCAGCTGGTGTACACGACAGCGCCCTCTTCAGAACAGGAGAGAGCGCAGATAGAGGATACAGTGCACAAGTTAGAAGGAGCATTAAAACGTAAGCACTCGCACAAATACAGCCAGATGAAATTCTGACCCGCAAACGTTGAACCAAAAGGTTGCATATGCGACCAATTTGGTTGCAGGCTTGAGCTCTGCTCAGCCAGCTCGGTGGTGTCTCGTTTGAACCAAGGGGTACACAACCTCTGACCTGTCAGCTGAGCTGACTTTTTCTTCAAGTGAAATGTGCCATTCAAAAGCACAGTGTCATAGTAAGTGAAGTGGTAATTTTTTTTTTTTCATTAAAGCAGGAAGCAGGATCATACTGTGGCAGCTATGGTAAGCCAAAGGGGACAAAATGGTATTAAAAAATTAGAACAAAAAAATTAGTTTAAAAAAGACTGTGTGGTCATTTTGGGCCTTCATCATATTGTGATTAAGGTCTGTAGTTTCTTTAACCGCAGCTTTTAAATTACAAAAAGATAAGAAAGCTTACCATAGTGACGGGTCGGTTCAACAGGTTCTGTGACAACAAGCTAGAAAAAAAGGAGAAAAAAATTAAAACACAGCACAGTATGTTTGTGCTTTCTATCTTTTTAACATATGATAAGGCTCTAAGACCTCTCAGTGAACCCCTACCCCCCAATCCTTTTAGTGATGCACATGCATTGATACACATGCATATGGCCAATTATTCCCACCCTATTACAACAAATTATATACCTACTAGCTGTGACTAATACTCATTTTATACACCACACAGCTCTGCTGAAGTAGTTCCCACCCACTTATTCTTATCTGACTGCGTCAAAGGTTGAAAACTTAATTCAGGCAAGTGACGAGCCTTGACTCATTTATGAGGGCTGCCAACTTCTTGACAGACTGATGTAAACAATTTCTAATCGGCTTTCACGGGAACACACAAAAGCTTGTGTCTTGTACATTAATTTATTCCACTTCAGTGCCGATGATGTCTTACATCAGGCCAAGCTACAAACTGGACATTCACATGATTCCTTGAAGTAAATAATTTGCAGATGCTTGTGAAATCATCTGATTGACACACGTGTACTAGCAGGTGTAGGAACAAGCTGTGTCTTGCTGATCTAATCCGTTCGATCGGACACAGTTGCACTGATGAATGTAAGCACACATGTAGTTTAATGTCATGAAGTGTATTAACATGCATAAGTCATGCTTACAAGTGTATGCTTGAATACACTGTTTATTCACAGTCTAATGAATCCTGCTGCCAACTGTACCTTTGTATAAATATATTAATTTGTGTCAATGTGTGTGCTTGCTTGTCTTTGTGTGTGTGTGTGTGTGTGTGTGTGTGTGTGTGTGTGTGTGTGTGTGTGTGTGTGTGTGTGTGTGTGTGTGTGTGTGTGTGTGTGTGTGTGTGTGTGTCAGAGAGAGGCAGTCAGGAAGTCAATGAGGGCCCCTGAAGTCTGTTGGAATGCCTAATGGGGGATGGGTGACCAAGGTTTAGTCTGACAGAGAGAGAGAGAGAGAGTAGTAGAGAGGGGTGTGGTTCTCCAAATTTAAGGACACACAGACACACTCTGAACAGCTTAGTATATTTTTACAGTATGAAAGCCTCTCACAGATGTTCACTGTTTATATGGCCCTCATCAGCTCCAATTCAACCTTCCCTGTGAGCAGCTGCACCACACACACACACACACACACACACACACTTATACTAACAGGCTGGAACTTGCTATTTTTAGTCGCAGCCTTGGGTGATGAGGAAGCTAAGACTGCAGCAACAGGCAGAATGTAGTTTTTTTTTTTTTTGGGGGGGGGGGGGGGGGGGTTTGCACTTTTCTCTGTTCATCTAACAGCTTCCCGTCCTTCCTTCATCCTGCCTGACGGGAAATAATATTCCTCCTGTAAGTTGATCAAGGGAGGTAGGAGGTGGTTCCAAAATGAGGCCCAGACCCTTTCCTCACCTGCTTTAGATAAGAAAGGCAACACACACACACACACACACACACACACACACACACACACACACACACACACACACACAAACACACACACACAAACACAAACACAAAGAACAACATCAGCATTCTTTTACAACACACTCTCTTCACAAATGTCTGAAACTCTTCACCACTTAATTCCATTTCATTGTCCAAAAATTTGCAGTTCTAGCTGAATCGAAACATCTAGTGGTGCAACAGATCATTGTTGATCCATGATCCATACGGATGTCTCTCCACGGTTCAGCACGCACATGGTCTTTGGATTGATTGATGGAAAAAAAAAAGTTGTGCATGTTCACATGAAGGCTGCATGTTCAGTCTACACTCATTAGTCAAGGACAGTGGTAGTCCAGGCTAGAAAGAGACAAGCATGACATGAGTAAAGGGCCGATTATGCTTTCCACACGAATGTGACACGTGGAAATGAGACACACAAGAGAATGCGCGTGGCTTTTTCACACTCCACGTGGCATCCATTCCCAAACAGTAGGGGATGGTGTATTGCAAACGCACCACAGTACAAAACTAGAGTAGAAGAAGTAGTTTATGCTGCTTGCAACATTTTTTCATAAATTCCTCTTTTCTGCCAAGTTACGCTACAGTTTCATGCCAGGAATTGCTCATCACATACCGTGATCTCTGTGTGGTGAATCATATAAATGCCAGTATTTTTCTACTTTGAACACTAGGAGCTCCTGTTCCTGTAGAAGTTAGAAATTTTCAGACATGCGCGATGCGAAAATTTCCGTGTGAAAAGGACCACGCGAGGGAGCGAGGCTGCTAAACTGACGTCATTCGTCCGCACCAAGCGCCCCCGACCTCGTAGATGCGTCAAGCATAAACCAGGCTTAGAGAGGACTGGTCTGTGAGTGTTTTGGAAAGGGTAGGGGCCCACAGCAGCACCCGCTGCTCATTAAGAAGAATAAGAGCAATACGTGCTTTCACGTCTCCAAACTCCAGAAGAGTTGCTAGTTTCTTTTTTTGAAATAGAAAAAAAAAAGTTGCTTAAGAGGTCCGAAAAGTCGCCAAATATTGCAAAAAAGACCTTAAGTCACGCAAGCAGAAATCTGGCGCATGTGCCGACAGAAGCATTGGATAAGTGAAAATTATGTGGCCATAGGCTAGTTTTTAAATTCACTTTCCTTGTTTAAAGGAAGACGATGTGCCTCAAATTGCACTTCAAGTTGTTTTCATAGAATTTAAATGGTCATGTTTGACATTTTGAGTTAAATGTTTTTATTTAAAAAAAAAATAAGTGGAGGACAAAGTTATATTTGTCTTGTCTTCTTCCTGTTTTGCTGATCCAAAAAATGATCTGATCAGTGACTCAAAGCTGTGATAAGACCGTGAGTTTTTTTCATCTGTTGCATCCTTAGAAACAACAGTCAGAATTTTGGTGTTGTCGGTAAGAGCAGCAGATTCAATCTGGATCTTCTTTTTCTTTTTTTTAAAAGCTGATGCTAGTGTCTTTACTTTTGAATTAGGATTTTTATGAATTGTTTTGGTCACCCAATAAAATTGCTCATTGTTTACATGCCAGAGAATCATGAATTGCAACCAGATTTGTCTCTGAATCAGACGAAAGTTATCAGAATTGCAGTGAAATTGTGTGTTGCAAATTACATCAGCCAAACGCTGAATGATCAGAAGTGTTGTTGCAGGCCTGAAATAAGGAATTCTAGACCCACTGCTTCTTAAAATGCAGAGACGCTAGTTGATAGTCATTCTGTGATATCAGCTGTATTGTAGAATAGTGTTCAGATATAAGAGGGAGAGTGATAGATGTGCTGCTTGTCAGTAGAAATCACACTCAACAGTGACCCGAACCATCAAATCAAGTCACGCAGTTGAGGTCTGGAAATCATCTAGAATACCGAATTGGATTATGTGAAGGAAGATTAATGTGATATTGCAAAACTGGGAGAATCTTGGTGTGTGTGTAACTTATCTCAAGGAACAGAGGATAGACGTGTGTTGCATGTGTGTTCCAGTTATTCAGCTGAATGTCCAGTGCTCGGCAGCTCTAAACTAATAAAGAAATGTGTGTTTTCACTGTTTTGAATTTCAATGAGGCTCAGATGATGGGAGGAGGGGTGGGGTTAGGTAAAATTGATTTTCGGCTGAGTAAAAGCAGATGCAAGAGAGCGAATGAGCAGGCGCAGGCACACACATGCACAGACGTCAGCAAGAATATGCCAGCACAATCACACACTCACTCACACACACCCAGACCACTCACACACTGTATTCAGGAAGGTTAATTGAAGGTTATAACTGGGGAGCTGGAGACGAGAGGCTTTCAGCAGGAGCGTGTGTGTGTGTGTGTCCATGTCTGTGTGTGTGTGAGTGTTTCACCCTCTTTGCTTGACCCGACCTCCACTCCCCACTTCTTCTCTTATTTTTCTCTCTCTCTTGCTCTCCCCCTCTCTCTTTCTCTTTCTCTGTCCTCTTCCAAAGCCCAGTTAAAATGTGCAGCCATGCAGATACCTACAATCTCATTAATTCAACCCATCGGCTATACTGCAGTGCTAGCTCTCTGGCCCCCTTCTCCAATATGCAAACACTTCCTCTAAAAGGTTAATATAATCTGTCGCTGCTGAGGTTAACTATCTGTGCGTACACTGTAAGAAATGATGTGTCAACACATCTCTTTGCCCTGCATTTTTTTTTCTTTTTTCATGGGTCTATTAATCTCTGTGCAACTTCAAAAGCATGATTCATTATGTTCTTGTTTGGTATTTAAAACAAGACGATAACATTATGACATTAAAATGGCTAATTGTTGGACTAATGTGTATGGAACTAATGTGTATAACCTAAAGAGGATGTGTAATTGAAATGGGCTACCTCTCTTTAAAAAAATACAGTTGACCACTATCCCGCGAAAAGGTGTCTCATTTCCCCAATTCCTGACCTGATTCCAAACTTCTTACATGTGGAAACCAGGGAAAACATTTGTAAATTGTCCTCAATACAAACCATATTTAAAGCAGTCTATAAGCCCCAGTAAGGCTGCTCAGCTTACCTTGACCTCTGACCTTTCTTTAGCTGTAACAGTACACTTTCCTATTATCATCAAAACAAGATATCCATCTCACATTCAATCTCGTGTGCGTATGCAACATTTTCCTACATATGGTGGAAGTGTTCTGCATCTGGTGCAGTTAACTGACACGTATAAAAATCCTTAATAAAGCATGTAAGCAGTCGCAGTTGTTCACAGTGA
The DNA here is from genome assembly GCA_030710495.1 of Labroides dimidiatus. Lineage (NCBI taxonomy): Eukaryota > Metazoa > Chordata > Actinopteri > Labriformes > Labridae > Labroides > Labroides dimidiatus. Next base: position 12,189,790 of record CM061146.1, read on the forward strand.
TTTTAAACAATCAGAATGTGGAGGAGACGTGTGTCACGGAGGACAAAGCCCTCCCCCCAACTGTCCACGATTGGCCTTACGTGATAACAGCCACTTTGCATTCATGTGTGTTTGTCTTTGTGTTGATCCGTATATACATGTGTGTACGTGCATGTGAGCGACACTTGTGCACAGTCGCTCTTTGTGTCAGCCTGTTTCAGCTTTTGTGTGCATCCATGTGCCTGTGCGTGCTTGTGGCCTTCCATCGTCACCCTCTCAGAGCCTCTCTCCCACACACACTCATTAAAATGTCATCCCTAGCAGGGCCATCTATTCTATCTGTGGAATGCAGCAGGCTGAGGGGGATAGAGAAGGGGAGTTGGCAGCCATATTGAGTTCCTGGAAAGACGGAGGAACTCTTAGCAAATAATTCAACTTTCTGTAAATTTTTTGTTGAGGGATTTTTTCAGAACAGTGTTTTCTTTAAACATAATCTAAACAAACTGTAGTTTTGACGGGCAGCTGATTGATTAGTTCATTCTGGTTAATCATTTAAAGCCCCTCTAAGGAGTTTTTGACTGGTTATGAAACTGATTCACATTGACTTTTTATGGCATTCAAAAGCAGCAAAGTTGTCTGAAATGGTTTCTATTTCTATTTTCTGTTCTTTCTATTTTCTGTCTGTGAGGGGGTTGGTGTAAGATGAGCCAACTTACAGCACACAGCAATTCACATTTACACATTCACACCACATTCATGCGCTGATGGCAAAGGCACCCATCACTATTAGCTAATCCCATTCACATACTGTTGGCACAGCCTACACGGTGTCATACCCACAGACACTTTAGCATGTTAAAAAGGTGTTTCACCTGGCAGTTGCGTTGTGAAGCCAGGCTTAGCTGGGCTGTTTGTCCTCATAAGTGAAGACAAAATCAAAACGGTTAAAGGTTAAATCTGGAGCCATTGAGAGCAAGGCCTCTTTTTCAGGGGTACCCTGGAGTAATACAGGCAAACAAAAGGAGTATAATTAAAACCTGTAAGCACATTTTAAAACAGCTGAAGACTAATTCATAATCTAATATTTACACTCGCAAACCGATGCCTGATTTCATAGTTTCACATTTAAAAAAAAATTCATATGCTTTTCTGTTAAAGTTTAGTCATTAGTCTTAAAATAAAGCAGCTTATTCTGTTGTTGCTCTTTACTTTTATTTTAAGCTTCCAGTACCCACAGGTGCTGCCAATCAGAAGCCTGATTAGCACTTGATTGGCAGCACCTGTGAGCACAGGCCCTGCCACAGAGTCTGCCCAAGGAATCAGCATGCCATATTGACTGGTCTGGATTGGGCCTGTGCGGTAGAGCAAATTCAAGCTGGCGTTCTGAAAACCAAGATGAGGTATTATTTGGAGTGTGGTAGTGTGGGGCGGTATCCCCCTCCCTGGAGAAATGAGGCTGTGTTTATATGATACATCTGTACAGTGTTACAGGCCAGCCATCAACAGGTGTGATCAAACTCTGCTCCATAAGTACAGTCTGTGCAACACGTCTGCAATTAACCACCTGTTTGATTTATATAACCAGCTCCAGATAGCAAAACAAGCAATTTCAAACTTTATTTTAGGCACTATGCCCTCATGATCTGCACATTTTGTACAATTTGTGCACAAAAAAGATTGATTGATAACATAAATAATAATGGATAGTTTGATAAAACCAGAAAAGTTTTGTTCCAGCTCCGACATGCTTATTAAACAGGGTTGTTTTATTGCCTTTGACCCCAGAATACCCCTTTGTGTTTTGTACTTCTACACAAAAGACACATCTTGGATCAGTGTGGACTTTCACAGAGTTACTATTGTGAAATAGGATAAAAAGTAGACACAGCTGCTGTAGTTCCACTCAGGCCAGTGGTTCATTATTATAAGATTAGTGGAGGAACTTCAGAGCTGTTGCCAGCCTCTCATTTTCTCCTGCCTCACTCTTCTCTCCTCACAATTTCTTCCTCCCATTTTCCTCCCAAACTGCTCCATTTCCATGGTAAACAGACAGATGAATAATTTAATCACAATCGATTCGTTTGTTTCAAGCTTAAATGTCAGGGTGTCATTTGATCGCTCCACGCCCCTTCACCCTCTGCCCCACCCGCCCTCCCGCCTCCTCATTACTCCATGGGGCTTAACAACAGGCTCTCCTCCTGTTAATGATGATGAGGAAGAGGAGGATGCCTTCCCGTCACTGAAACATGTTCATCAAATGAGTAGCTGTTTGCTTTTAGCACAGATTTGTCTATTTCACTTCTCTGTGTTTGTGTGTTTGTTCATGTGGTGTGTGTTTTGCCCCAAACAAATTCTGATTAGTTGGGTGCGTTTGTTTCCTCTTAGTCTAGAGGAAACAAATGTGCGTGTCAAGTTGACCCTGACACTCTTAGCATGACTGCGTGAAGACCAGTCACCATGTTGTTGTTTTCCCCTCTCTCTCTGTGAGCAGTCTGGCAGCAATGGGATGGACGGAGAAAAGAGAAGAAGTAGAACAAACAAGAAGAAAAAAATCCAACAGATGAGTGATGTTAGCGTGAGGCAGAGGAGGATGGGAAGCAGCAGGGGGAAGTTTGGAGAAAGTAAAGAAAACAAGTGATTGTCGAAGGAATTAAGGGAGGGCATGTGGAGCAGGAGAGGAGATTGAAAGACAATATTTATGTGAAAAAAGCAAGAGTGTAAACATCAAATAGAAAAAGCCTGAGGTAAACTTGCTGCATTAATGCATCAAACAAAACAACATGTTTGTGGAGAAAATCAAGCACATTACTGCCAGTGCCTGATTAAACTATGAATAAAATATATTTATGTCAAACAACATGATTGGTTCCTTTCTCAGCCGCTTTGTGGGAGAGAGGTTATTCTGCAGCAAGTTACACCCATTTCTGTTTGATTTTCAGCTGAATTATGTTTGTTGAACGGTACTTTAAGGTACCAGAAAACTAAAATAAGTGCTAAACGTGACTATCTCTTTGTTTGGCCGAATGTCTTTTAATTTCCTGGGAGATTTAAGATGCAATCAATGAATTCCTCCTGGGGTTCTTGCTGTCGTAGATTGAAGCAAGAGGAAATCTCAGAGGCACACATGCACCTTTTGTTTTGTACAATTTTAAACAAGTAAACATCTGCTAAGTGCAAACTTCCAGAATAAGCGATCGTAGTGATGTAGGTCATTTCAGGGATGCTTGAAAGTGACTTATATCCTCTTCATCTGTCAGTCTTTTGGTAGTCTGCCGCCGAAGAAGAGGTGGGCTGATCATTAGGTATATATATATATATTAAATGTGACTTAGCTGAGTGCAGAAGTGGAGCAACAGATGCACATTTTGTTGAAAGGCAGTCAGCAGATTCAGCAGCACAAGCAGAACCCAGTTCTCTCCACCATTTAACCATTATTGTTGTCCAGTTTCCAAAAGTTCCCATAATGAAAGTTGAATGCGCACGCGCAAAATGGAGCGTGATGTCAGTGTTTCTTTGAAAATGCTGGCTCGCCATTTATACGGCAATGGAGGCTGCAGCGTTTCAGAAAAATTCCACTCTGGAGGGCGTTTTAACAAAGTTGCGTTTTTGGTTGGCTGAAATGGTGTTTCTGTAAAAACAGAAGGCCAAAACGCAACAAAAATTTTGTGTTTCGTCCTAATACCGTTGTCGTATAAACAGGGCCTTAATCGCTATTTGGAGATTAAAATAATGCAGAATTAGCCTCGCATGTTGTGTCTCCCATAAGGCTAGCCCTTGAGCAAACAGTCCAGGTTTGAATCCAGCCTGCAGCACCTTTCCTTGCTTGTCACTCCCTATGCTCATCCTGTTTGCTGCTCTATCCACTTTCTACCCACTTTTTGTCTGTGTTTTGCGGGGGTATCTTCTGTGCTATCTGTCGAGGATGCTAATGGCAGAGGTGTCTCCTGGTTCTCATTTTCACTGTGCAGGGATTAGAAGCCAGCTGCCCCACAGCTCTGAGGAGGCCCAACACTCATTCACACACATATATACACACACATATACACACACACTGTCACTCTGCTGGAAAACGGTAGCTATTGTTGTTGTTGCTCTGGGCTCATTCATGAGTTGACCTGGCTACGTGCTACGCTACAATGCCCAGGTGACAGAGAGGCAGCCTCGTGGGACCTTGTTAGTGACAAACACAAACTAGGAATGGATAACTGGAGCAGGAAGCGGGAAGCGTTTACTGGCTGAGACATTTTGTTGGAAAACTCAGGGCTTCTTGAACTTTCTCAGTTTTATTGTTTTGTGTCTCTAAAATGAGAAGGTCCTGTCAGATGCAGTCATCACTTTAAAAAAATAAATAAATGGCTTAATTGGCTTCAGGTGGATAAAAGCACCAATTTTCTTGGATTTTTGTCATTTGGACACCCTCTGGAGAATTACATAATAATGTAAAAGGACGTGACAACATCATTATGGTAATAAAAACTACATTAGGATGAAGACATGATCACCACCGTTAAATTAATTTTTCGTTTTGTTGCCCATGCTTGTCCCACCTTTTGTGCTCCCTCCTCTTCATCACAGTCATAATCTCCCTGAAGCTTAATTCAAACTTTCAGATCTTTTTCAGATCACAGTGTGAGTTGAACTGATTTCATTGTCACTTTCAACAGTATATTGAGACATAGGTTTGAGCTCTGTTGCCCAATTCTGCTGCACATCAAATATGCTTTACAAATCTGGAAATGAGCCACTCCATATACAAGCCTGTAATAGGCCTGGCCCGGCTTTGGGCTTTGTATTGTTGACTCTCCCGCCGCTCATTTTGTGTCATTGTGTCTAATTTACCTCAGAGGCTTTCCTGCTATCACGCCAGGAAACACAGGCTGAAATGAGGGATGAAAGGGTAATAGAATACTGATTAATTTTAGAGTACCTGTTAAGCTCTGTCTGTGTGTGACTGTGTGTGTTTGTGTACTAGGGATAAGTGGATAGCTAGTATGTACTGGAGCACATTGCATAACCAAGCGATAGTACAGACATTTGTGTATGTGTGTGGGTATTCACTCATGTGCATGTGGTAGTAAACGCCATACGCATGCATGCTTCCACACAGACATTCATACACACTGAGTCCCCAGAGAAGACAGAGAAAGGGGTGGGTAGACCAGATGGAACGGCCTGCTTCTTGCTGAGCGAGCCTGACGACAGCCGAACAGCTTGAGGTGTACCGGAGTGGCAGGCCACAAACACACATACAGGGTCACATATCATACACATGCGTACTTTTACATGCAAACACATTTACTGTGTTTCTGGAACTTGAATTATAGAAGACATCACAATGTCTTGATTAAAGCCTTGTTTCAGGAATTTTAAAAGCGCTTTAGAGTCTAAATTTAGAACTTCCAGCCAGTGCCAAAACAACTTGATTTTCCTATTTCCCATTTTCACCTTCTTCCCTCCACTCTTCCTCCATTCTTTCCTCACTACAAATCGTGACTCTCCAGTCAGCCTATTCCCTCAGCTGTGATTAGGGGCTTTGGATTCCAGCCTGCATGCATTTCAAGGCCTGGAGGCTTTGGAAAAACCAGCCATCTTTTCCAATCCAACAAAGAGCGCTGAGTGAGGGTGATCCAAGTATGCGAAAAAGCGAGCATGCGAACGAGTTGTACACAACTCTTACGGTGAATCATGGAAACAAAAAGACACATGAAAAGCGAGGGAAAATAGGGCCTCCTGGTTGAACCGAAGCCAAGGCCTTGCTTGGTGCCAAGAAGATGAGCAGCTTGGTGCTGCTGTAGCCTGGCATGGATGTCATCCTTTTATGCTGTTTCTCAGTTTATTGTTCACTCCGACGCTTCTCTCAAAGGACTGACTGCCCTGGTGTTTGTCACAGGAACTGCTAAATGGTTCCCATTCTTACTTCTACCTCCCTGATGTTTTGGTTTAAGCCCTCAGGTTGTGGCAGCTTCCATCAAGAGCTTCAGAGGCTTGGGTAAATCCAATTTGTTTTTTTACTGTAATTGGCCTGTATTGAAGGGTGTGTTAAACAAGTTAAGCCCATCAATCTACATAGCATGTAATAATAAACATGGAACAGATGTAGAACAAAGCAGTCAAGGTTTAACTAATCTTGCAAAAATGTGGAAACATTGCTTTCGGAACAAAAAAGGAGAGCTTGTTTATGCAATAAATGCATCCAAAATTGACTAACTTCATTTTTATTCTTGGTCATTTGGTGTTTAAAGAAAATTTTAACTAGGGTCCATTCAAAAAAATGTGTCATCATTTCCCAAAGCAGTGCCCACACTGCTATTCGAAACTTGGTAATGAAGCTCTAATTGCAAACAAATTTGTTTTTGGCATCCTCAAAAACCAGATGAGCCTGCTGCTAAATAAGTGGAAAGGTAAAAGAATAAAAGCAGGAGCTGTGTTGCAGTCAGTTGTGTTGCGAATTACACAGTTCCACATTGTCTGCATAAAATTGCCATAAAGGAGAGCACTTGGCCGGTACTGATGATTTCTTGGCAAAGACACCATTGAAAATGGCCGATGGTTGTACACAAAACAAGTGAAAAAAATAATTTTCTGCCTTCTCTCGAGGACTGGCTGTATCTTGGCTAATTCCCCTGTTTTGTGTTTACCTTCTGATAGCTCCTCAAAGGAGAGAATCACAGGATGGGAAGGCAGACTGAGGGGATCTGGCAAGAGCATTATGGGTGACACCAGTGGCCAAGACCAAGAGAAGAAGTCCAAGTCAAACCCGATCAGAGTACTCAAAGACAATAGAAAATCTGCCTGGAGACCTGACATGGAACTAAAACCAAGCTTGAGCCTGGTCATGGATTACATTGTAGAAACATGTAAATCCATAACTGGATTACAAGAGTGAAACATCTTTGCTGTATCTTAGGGGATTCTCCATCCTTTGTGGGACTATGGGCCAAGGTTCTATCTGTTGTCCTTGGTCGTGGTAGTGTATCACTGGAACTGGGGGGGTTTGGTTTAAACCTGGTTGTGCTTGGGTTAGGAGTGGCTGATTTAAGAGGAAGAGGAATTACAGTACCCACCATCAATGCCAAAGTGCTCTTTAGCTAAGTGCTCAATGCCTAAACTGCTGCACAAAAGATCTGACTTTGAAGTTGAGGCGTCTTTCTCTCTCTCTCTCTCTCTCTCTCTCTCTCTCTCTCTCTCTCTCTCTCTCTCTCTCTCTCTCTCTCGCTCTCTCTCTCGCGCTCTCTGTCTTAAGTGTTCTTGTTCTCTGGGTCAATGCGGCTGGCAGTGGCTCGATAGCCTTGTCTTTGGCCAATATGATACTTTCATTTGTCTCCATTAAGACCATAACACCTCATCTCAGACCCCACCAGCTCCATCCTGCCCTTCCATGCGTAGGTCACTGTCCAGTCAGAGTCACGGGCTCTGCATGTGGTTTTGGCTGGTGTATGTGTGATTGTGAATTAAATAAGCAGAGGTGTTGTCTCTCCTCTCACTTGTTTTCCATCTTACTTTGTTACTCTATATGACCGATATCTCCTACCACTCCTTGAGTACGTTTTTACATTACTATGTGTGGGAGGCTCCCTCGTTGGTCTCATCCCTTTTAAGTTACAGCAGGAGAGTAGAGCTATCTCTCTTTTACTTTTTACTTCTTCCCCCCCATTGCATGGGGATGTGGCATGCTGGACATCAATGCACAGCATGGGTGTGCAAAGTGGTAAATTGATAAAAACAAAAAATAAAAGACAGCTAGACAGACAGAAAGGGGCCTTGTTTATGCATTAGTTGCGGGACTTAAAAGCCCCCCCACCCACTCGCCCACCACTTAAAAGCAGCGTGGGTACTGAAGGCATTAAAACAAACAAACTCTATCACTACTGGGGTGTTTTCTCTTTGAATACCATGGAATAAATTCGCTTTTTTGTTTTGTAAGGGCACTTCATATGCACACCAGAACATAAAGAATGTGAAAACTCTTTCAACACATGCACTGAGTTAAAAAAAGGCAGAGATAGATGAGTATAACTTGAGGTGCCCTGCTGTGAAGGAATCTGTGGAGTAAGAGAGAAAAAAAGGGGATTTAAAGAGGTTTCCCAGCTGTCTGAACTCCGATCTTTGACCCCAACTCCCCTGTGACACTGCTGCCGCCACCCTCATCATCTCACATCTCTCCCTTGGGACTCTGAAATTCATTCTCAAGTCGACAGCATACGAAGTGACGGGTGATAAAGGGGCTTTAAAAGGATGGTGATGGCAGGGGGTCATTGGTTGGAGGGAGAAAGAGAGGGGGTGCAGGCTTAAAAGATGTAAAAAAATTGGAAAAACTACTAGTATGTCACTGCTTCTTGGATGAGAAGCTTCTGAACATATATTTGGTGACTAGACTGCCCAGCAGCATGAGTGTAATAAAGTGCAACTAAATATCCAACAGCTTTGTGTTGCTATCTACCTCACAATAGCTAAAAAAGTTGCATAACAAAAACAATAATAATTTACTTATACAGTACCATGCTTACAAAGTACTTCAACAGATGAGCAAAAATGTGTATGGTTTTCTTATTATCATTAACAATCACAAAGACTTTCACTGACTAGCTAACTCCATTGCAAGCTAGCTAACTGTAAAAGCTATTTTTGCTTGTAACTACATTGTACTTCAACTTTTTATAGCAATTTATTAAAATTAAATTAATCTTGTATCATGTAAAGCTGTTTAATGAACAAGCTAGCTACAACATAGTTGAATGCTAGTGTTAGCTGTTGTGCTTAGTTGTTTAAATCACTGATTAGCTTGGAATTTATTTATTTATTTATTAATGGCTAAAATATAACACAGCAATACCATAAAGGCACATGAACTCACCACAGTGAGCATGACTTTAAAATAAAAATTGCCACCAATTGAACCTGGTACATTGAACACACATGCCATGTACTGTATGTGTGGCAACTGTACGCGTCACAACCCACATGCTAAATGAGTGTATGAGTGGGTTTCATGTAAAGTCCGTTGTTCTTATCATCACTCTCACTCCCTGCCTTTGCCCATTTGTGTGCCCGTCGTCCACAAAACCTCTCTGTCTGCCTCACAAACAAACTCTTTATTCTGCCGGGTGGGAGGAAAGTCAGACAGTACACAACGCTGGCTCTGTGTGTCAGTAATTTAATGCAGAGGAATACATTAATATGGATCATGCCACATTATTACCTCCCACTGAATCACCAGCCCTTACTCCCTCAGCAGCTGCCAACCACTGGCTAAATGCTCAATGGGTCACATGGGGTGGCTTGAGCCTGAATGTGTGGCCAAAAGACAGGGGACTTTTCACAGTGCCTGATGGTTATCTTCGGTCAGATGGCTGAGGGGATTTCCACTGAAAGTTTTTCAGAACTTTGCTTTAAAAAAGAGTGTTACTGACAGTGCAGCTTTCTCCTTTTGACTATTATTTCTCTTTGCTCCATCTCTGTTTTATTCATAATCCCAATACTCTGATCAACATATCAGTGTGCAGCATAGTGAAGATGCTGCCTTATTAGAGTTTCTTTTTAAGGAGTTTAAATGCAAAGTTATATAATTTGTTGAACTCTACTCTGTTTGGCTTCGTCTCATTTTATTTCATGTGTAAAGTGTTAGCCTGGTTCGCCATCCCACTCTGTTTTTGTAAGCAGGGCTTTGGTTTTTAGTAGAAAGTCCCGAGTCAAAGAGCAACACTTGCTGCTGTCTGTTCTTCAGTTCTTTTTTAAGGCTTTAAGGAAGAAGAAAAAAAGGCTTCAGTGGAAGTGCTGGTGGTTGGGACTGTGATGGGTGGACTGACAGGCAGGAAGACAGAGTACGGGTCAACCTTGCCATCTGTCTCTGCTCTTTACAATGCTGTGTGACTGACAGGACTCCAGACACTCCCCTAACCTCCAGCCCAAACAGGATCCAAACACAGCCTGCTGCACATGGAGTTGCACAACACTAATTGCCGTGCTAGCTTGTTCATTCTCTTCCCCGTACACTGAACCATATAATCAGACCTTGTCACTTTAATCCAGCACAATGAAAATTAAGCAATTCATTGTAATTTAGGAAACAGAGATTTACAAACTGAAATGTTAGGTTTATGCAACTTAACCCCAATTGGCACAATGGGAGTACCTGAGGTATGTTGATGTGGGTCTTTAGTTTAGTCTGAAAACATAGGGTATTGCAAAAAAAAGAGGAAATTAAAACCAAGAATCTATAAACACCCACAGAAGAAGTTTAATCTCAGAAACTTTGACTTCACAATAAGGTCACTAAAGACTTCTTAGTCAGCTAATGGGTTTTGGCCCACTTTCAGCAGCAAATTACCAGGATTAACTCCATTTTCAATTAATTCCCTGAAAAAGATGACCACCCTATGAAGACAGGGTTTTGTTATCAACAAAGCCAATAGTGTGTGTGTGTGTAACTGTGTGTTCATATCTTGGTGTGTCTTTGTATTCTAATGTGCAAGGTTGTACGTGTCCCACTTCTGAGGCCAACTGTGCAGAATGAATCAAAAAGCTGGCTTAACAAAGGGAACCGGAGATATCAACCCTGAAAGAACAGCCTTGAATCAGCAAAGGTTTTGTCAATATTTTATTTGGAAAAAAAAAATGTCTGTCAAAGTATATAAGAAAAAAAACTTTGATACTTGAGTTTAAAATGCAGGGTTAACCAAGGTTTTGGTCTTGGAATCGTTTCAAGATATCTTAACATTTCCTGCATTTCCTTTTGTCATGGCAAACCTCACATCAATAGCTCAACAAGTGAATTGTTTATCAAAAAGCTTCATTCTCAATCTGGATTTAGATTTTAACTTTGTGAGACTAGAGGTCCAAGATGGCTCCAGTCTTCACTCAACTGTGAATTTTGTTGACATGCCAGCAGTCATTTTGTTGTGTAGGTGTCACAGTTTCTCAAATGGTATGCATCTCATTTTGGAAATGAAACTACTCAAACCACACAGCAAATGTTGCACGGTGAGCCCTGCCAATTACACAGAGGAGTTTTGAAGACATTTTCGAAACACCCTGGTCTGCCAGTCTCTCCCTCCTCTACCACCTCCTCCTTCTTCTCCATCACTTAGAATAATCTCATTTCTCCCCCAATGCGCATCCCATTTCCAGAATGAATATGAAGCTTTCTTCCCGAACAGTCCCCGCTGCCCTTCAAAAACTTCTTTTCCACTCCTGTGGCAAATTTTAAAGGGCGTTCAAGCCTCTGGCCAGTTGGTGTGATGCTTGTCTGACTGCACTGGCAAAGGGCCAAATTCAGCCCCCACAACTCCTCCTCTACCCAGTTTTCCTCAGGAGTACAATCTCACTTGCACACACACACACACCCAGAGACTCACATCACATCCCAAATAAGTACCCCTTTATTGTCAAGGACTGGCTCAAACCCAGACTCGCCCTCCTCCTCCAGCTTCTAGCTATTTCCTGCCATAATTAAAAGCCTTTCCTATATATAAAATGTAGCAGCCCTGCCCGGACTCTTCCAAGCTGAGGCGGTGGCCATCATAGACAGAGCCACCTGTAACCTTTGGCTTTTGTGATACTTGGCAGCAATTGAGACACACCGGGAGAGGTAGAAATAAAAACAAGCGTACCTGTGTGTGTGTGTGTGTCTGTATGTGTGTGCGAATATCGTCTGCCAACTCGTGGCGTCAGAGTATGGCGAGGTTACACAGGAGACAGATAGGGTGTCACCCCTCAGTGGTAAACAAAATGGCTGTGCAATAAAGTCTGCATTTAGGAGGTCAGTCTGCTGCCCAAGCCTCCCAGCTGCCAATCCGTTCGCCCCCGCCGCATGACCCTAGCGCTTGCTGTTGTGCACTCAACCTCAACCGAGGTGGATTTCAGCTAAAAGCCTCACAGCCCTGGGTGTTTATTGAAGGACAGTGCAGCCTCATAATGTTCAGAGTAAAGCCATTTCCTGCCGGTGGAACTCAGGGCAACACCTGGAGGAAAACAAAAGGACGGATTCACTGGGCTTCTGGTAATTTTGTCTCAAACCTTTTTTGTAAACCACCTCTCTATTTGGAAAATCACTGGACACGACAACAGTTCAAGTTTACGTGACAGAACACTGATCGCCTGGAGCCATTAAAAGGAGTTTTAAAGCTACAGAATCCCATGAACGTGGATTTTCTTCACAAAATCTCTTTTGGTGAAAGATGGATCTCAAAAGGCTCGCTAGATCCCAAGGAAAGGTCATGGAGCTCCTGAAAGGGGCAGCAGATGGCTGGTACAAGGTGTTTCCGAGGTGTCAAGCACCATTTCTTGGCCTGGGAAAATGCGAACATTTAAGGGCAAAGGCTCATGGGAAAGCAACTCCAAGGAGAGGTTGCCAGGGCAGGGCGGGCTGCAATCTCTTAATGAGGTCACAGTGTTGCAGTTCTCACTACCTATGCAAACAGCCCTCACTTAACGCAAAGAATAGTGTTGAAGCAGTGCCTCGACAGAAGGTGTTTTTACGATTGCTGCCACTTGGGATGAAGCTGCTCACACATATTTCATCGTATGTTCTGGGATTCCTTCTCTAGGATGTGTCATATGTTGGATCAAAAAAAAAAAAATGGTGTGTGTCGGTGTGTGCACATGATTGCAATCCAGAGAAGCTCTAAATGCAAATGTTCTTTTTAGTACTTTTGCAGCTGACATCATGCATGCTACTGGAAGTACTTCTCATTACAGTTGCCTGGCATGCTCTGATTTCTACATACTCCATGACCTGTTGCACAGTTATGAGTGGTTTCTCTTACTGGCACAGTAGATGTAATTCAAAGTCTAATGTTTCAAGTGTTAGTGCATGAATGGAAAAAAAAAGCACCAAAAAAAAAATCATTTCCCCTGTCTTCACCGGGGCTTCCCCTCACATGGTACTTAATGACAGGTGCACCTTGTTTGAAATTCCTCCTACGATGATCCCTCAGGATGGAGTGTATGGCAACAAAGGAGTGAAGCTGTGTGGTAGATACACACTGGGGCATTTACATAATAGTCCTGCAGTTCCATGCAAATTCATGTGATTCCCCAGCAAACATCTGCAATGCAAGCATAGTTTAGTATGCATGAGTTCGAGGAGAGGAGAGAAGGAGAGAGAAGGAGAGAGAAAGAGAGAGTGGAACGGGGAGGAGGGGTAAGGGTTTAGATGGAGAAGAAGAAAACAGAGATGGAGGATTTGAAGGACGACTGGTTTTGATCAGGGGGATATATCCAGAAGCCAAACACACCTTCTTCACACACACACACACACACACCTTTTTTCCTCTGTTGCTGCCCATATGCTTGAAAACATTTGCATAGCATTTAGGTATCCCCCTGTTCTCTCAGAGTAGACTTTAGCTCAAATCGATTTAATATTTTGATGCAGGGAGCTAAAAAGGTGCAGTGAGTGATGGTGAGAGGGAAAGATGAAGTGGAGGAAAACTTCATTAATGGAACATAGGATCAGTACTGCTGGGGTTTCAGCGTGGTGAAATACAATAATACTATAGACTTGTTTTAAGGTTCAGGCTATGTGTGAATGCAAACCACTGCTAATACAAGCACAGTTTAAATCAGTGGTCTGCAAAATATGGCCCGTGGGCCGGATACGGCCCACCTCCACATTTGGCCTGGCCCCATGAACAATACCAGAGATGCATTATGAGATGCAATCGAGACTAATATATGCATAGAACGTGACATTCTCTTCCACCCTTCTGCAGTCTGTGCCCCTATCGGTGTTATTTTATTTCAGAAATAGTTTTATTATTTATTTCCTGACTTTTTTCTGTGAAGATCCAGGAAAGGGTAATTAAAATTTGGTTATGTGTGGCTTTCTGGAAAACAATAAATGTTTATGTTTAGGCACCCCTGCGATCGTCACACTTTTTCTGTTACAAACTGACCCAAGCCCCCCAATCGGAGAAGGAAAAAGTTATGTGGCCCTCACAGGAAAAAGTTCGGAGGCCCTGGTTTAAATATTTGCACACATGGGTGGTAAAGATATACTTTTATTCATACTACACATGAATAGATTTGTTCATAAGCACCAACACTGATGACAAACATACAACCCACCAAAAAGACCCGCATCTTCCATCTCTGTTGTTAGTACTCTGCAGCCTATGAATCAATGAAAGACAGTAAACTGGTTGAAGTAAAAGCCTGTGAGTCGCAGCTGACACATAAAAACTTCATCTGAGGTGAAACACTGCAGAAGAAGAGACGCTGGCTGAAGGCTGAAAATAAACAGCAGACAGCAGTTTCGAGATGGCCATGAAAGAGGCTGTATTGGCTCCAAAAAAAAAAAAAACTGTTCTTCTGTCATCCTGTAACAGCTGACGGTACAATTGACCAGTTTATTTTCAGCCGGGTGTACTGAACCGTATGATTCTTCTTTTTCGTTCTTTGAACTTAAACTTTGAGAGCTGGTATCAGGAATGAGAGGAATGGAGCATGTATTAATTTCCTCAATCATATGTGATGCCTTGAAAATGGCCTGCTATTATAGACCAATCAGGGAGTGATTACTTTTGTGCAGTTAAAAGAGGTCAGTCAGGACGCTGGGCATTTTAGCTGGACTATTTGGGTAACAGCAGCTGCTAACACTATATGAGCCATCTGTAAAAAACAGTAACCATAACAACATTACAGGAGGCTACATTAAGCAAACAAACAGTGAGCTTAGTGTTTCAACTGATGGACTCCTCTTCTTACCACAATCTAGAGTGTTTAGCTAGCAAATACCAGTTTGTAGTTGTCTTTTAGCAAAGTTCGCCAGCTGTTGGTTAGTTTGCTGAAACTGCACTGCCAATGGAAAAAAGCAAGTAGTTATGGAAACATGCTTATTGTTATTCATTTTTCCTCAAATTTGACCAGCTTATGGTAGCTAGCATTAGCTCCCAAACCATTTATCACCTACCAAAACTGGCTTGTAATTTTCTGTTGTTTGGTAACTTTGAGCTTTGGTTCCTGTATATTTTGTTTGCTCATTTATTATGAGCTGTGTTAGCTTTGCGAAGAAAAAGTAACACAATATAGTATTACTGTCTGTGATCTTCCTGGAAACAGACATAAACAAAACTGGCTTTGCAAACATCCTGCGGTATTGAGCCGTCACCTGAAAATGTATGTTTGTAAATTGAAAAATCTTTATGTTCATTTGGAGCCTTTTTATTAAAACTGTTCAATTTTTGTCACAGAAGAAAGGGGTGAATTCCCTTCCCTGCAGAGTGGAAAATATCCATATGTTGCCAGACTAGGAGTCACCGTAAACACGGCCTGTCAGAGTCCTGGAGACAAAAATGAGATGTTTAGACACACAAACTCTGGAAACCAAACAATGCCTGAAAAAGGAACTTCTTTATATGGGAAGACCAACTTTTTGGGGGAGATTGACAAACACTGAAAAAAATATTCTTTTTGAAGCTCTGAACATCAGACCAGCGTTTTTGATCATCAAGCCCCACCAAGCTGAGGTCTTTTTAACCATGCGGGAAGTGAGATTACAGTTCACCTCATAAAAGAGACTATTAATGTGCTCCCTGAGGTGATGAGTAGTTGTTTTTCTGCCTGTGTATTCAACTTCACATCTCTGCAATGTGTGTGAATAACAGTTTGTAACGCAATGGTGTGTGTAAGTGGATGGAAATAGCTGTTTGTGTCTCAAGACCTCTTCTCAATATTTACATCTGTGCCTTTATTTCCTTTATCAAACTCACTTCTCTTGTCTTACTTTTCCTTCCTTGTTGAAGGTTGTAAGTGTGTCGATGTGGGAACAAAGGTTTCATTCCAGTCGCCTGTCTTTCATTTCATGCTCATGACACAAATTCCAATCTCCCTTCCACGCACCGCCTTTCTCAATCTCAGTAATCAGATGCATTAGTATCAATATTGCATGGGCAAGCGAGCTGAATTTAAAGCTTGACCATGTCAGAGTGAGGGTCGCTGATAGCCAGTGACTGCCACCACTCAGTGGAAATTAGGCCTTCATTTCAGCTGTAATTACAAAAGGCTGGCAACTGGATAATATGTGGAGTAATAGTCTTTTCTCAAAGGCTGAAAAAAAAGTTCTAACTTTATAATTTGCCTAACAATGGGCTCTACCAACATCTAAATCCATCCTTCACAGCTGGATGGCTAGGAGGAAACAAGATGCACTGCATTGCTTTTCTCAAAGGGCATAATCTGATATAAATGTGTTCTTCAAACAGAGGTTCCAGGAATGTTTTTTTTAGACTTAAAAGGAGATGTGCCCAAGTCACGAAGCCATTTTACAAAAAGCCAGTTTCAGCATTGTGTGCTCATTGTGGCCCACGAGCTCTGCAATCAAAACTGTGTTTCAGCTAAAAGAGCAACTTGTAGATTGAAGACTTTAAGCAAAACTCATCCTTTTTTATATCCCACCTTAATAATGTAGCGATCAAATCGGATTATCATAGTGTACTTATCTGATGAGAATATTTTGACATGTATATAGAAAACTACACAAGGACTCCCATGGACTTCATCTATTTTTCAACAGCTGGCATAAACTCAGTAACCGCTTAAACATTGAGCTGAAGGTCTCCTGTTTACAGGGTCACTCTTTAAACCATAACACCATGAGCTAATCCGAGAAGCATTCCTGTCATCAGGCTCAAAGACTGTGTTGGTTTAGGAGTTATAAAACCAAGTGAATCATAACTGAGTGTAACTTTATTTGCAATGGCGGATAAAATAAAAACACTGCATTTGCTCCACCAATCAAAATGCCTCTGGGAAATACCACCACCTGAGCAGAGTTGTTCAAGGAGTAGATTAATTACCCTATACCATAATGCAGACACTAGTTCTTTCAGTGGAACTGTTCCTGGAAGAGGGTTCCTGCAGTTGAAAAGCGCCTTTAGGTTTTAGTTAGCAGATAGATCGGGCTTCTGTTTTTCAAATGCTTATCATGTGCTAGCTTAAGCGATTGCTAGTCAGGCCAGTCCTTTTCCGATATGAGTTAGGTTATCAAACCATCCACAGAAATCTACAAAACAGCTATTAGCAGTTTCCTCTCGATCACGGCCTATGATGTGAAAGCAGCTGAGGTAATGGTGAGGGTTTATCAATCGATTGGCCTCTCTGATGGCATTGGTGGAATGCTAAATACTCCCTGCTCATGTCTGGAGGGAAAATGATGAGTGCTTTTAGCGAGAGTTGACAGGTTTTCCCATGGAGGTGCTAATAGCTGGAGAATCTTGCCGTGCCTCCTGTATCATTCCTTTTCTTTGAGTGAAGAACTGCTTTGGTGACTTTTGATATTTATCCTTGTTTGATCTTATGGTTCTGTGTCTAAATGTATCTACAATGTGGTTCAGAGGAGAATGCATTCAGCGATGTTGACAGTCTGTGGTTTAAGTGGGGCCTACACATGGCTCTAGGTTATGTTTAGCAAAGCCTTTCAACTATAATAGCTGTTGTAATTGTGTTGTGAAATGTGTATAGCAACCCAAGGTGGAGATAGAGAGCCATGCCCTAAGGGGAGGGCCATAAATCATAACCTGGGCAACTCGTGAGCACAGATAGAGTAATTCCCTACAGGCACAGCAAGATTTCCTCTACCTCCACCATTGTTTACAGTCTGAACAAAAGGGGCATCACTCAAAAGTCTCCTCGACAATCTGATACTCTTCCTCTTCATGTCTCTGTATTTCCCTCTCACCTCTGGATTCATCTGCCCTCCTGGGCCAGGAAAAAAGGAAACAAAAGACAAGTGTGGACACACATGTAGGTCGTGTGTGTATAGTATTGTGATGAAAGATGAGCTTAGCTTCAGAGAGACACCCACTCTTTTCTGGCATGGCGTTGCCACAAAAGACCTATTGTGGATTTTTGCCTTTGTGTTCTTGAATTTCTCCATTTAAAATACAGACATCGGAGAGGCCAGTAGCTTTCGACTGAATGTGTGTTTGTGTGTGTGTTTGTGCTCATTTATGGTTTTATTTAAAGGTTGCCTTCTGCTGCACGTGCCTGTCTGTTTCATGCAGTTAGTTGAGGCTCGTGGTCCAGTAGCTGTGAAGGGTGGGGCGCTTAAATACGCCTGCTGTCTGAGGTGCTTGGTTACACTGCAATTAGCTGTGGTTTACTGGCAAGTCTCAAGGCCACAGTCTTAAACACAGTCGTTTAAAACGGAGGCATAGATTCACCTTTTACCTCCTCTTAAACATTTGCAGATTGATACTTCACATTTCAGTCCTGCGTTTTTTCTTAGGAGGTCCTTGTTTTTTAGATGTAGATGTTTAGATTCCCTCTTAGAGCAGTGTGCATATTGTGTGCTTCTCTAGCTTTGCTTTCATCCTCTTTCTACCTAATTATATCAAATGTTACAGATTATAACTGTCAGTCAGGTATTTCACATTTTTGAAGTACATTCAGTAGTCATTAGAGGCACTTGTAGTCAGTTAGCAGGTTAGCATCCATAATAAATGGCACACTGTCTGCACAGTTTGTTCTGTTACCAACATAAAAGATGATTGCTCTCACTTATGAGTCTTGGTGATTTTCTCTTTTTGTTGTTTTAATCTTACCTGCCTCACATCCTGATTTTTGACATAGGGTGTCAGCTGAATGGCGTACATGTTGAAATAGAAAAAAGAAATTAATAAACTCATTACATTCACATCATGGATCTGTCTCACTTCCCTCTTCCTTTGTCTCCTATTTCATGTCTTCTTAATTAAAGAGTTTGTATAACCACTTGGTGGTGGCTCTTTGTCGCGTCACACATATCAATGAGGGAGAAAAATGTGTGTGTGTAATGTGTGTGTACATGTAGTGGCAGGCATCTCCAGTTCCTCCCTGTAGCTTTGGGGATTAATGGCAATTTGACTAAAATAAAGAGACGGTGCCTTGAATATCATTGGATGCCTGTGTAATTACAAGGCAATGAGATAAGCAAATAACGACAAGATCTGGCGATTAGAAAGAAAAAACAAAAAGACGACAACAGTGACTCTCCTGATAATTAAGGGATGTGAGAAGACGCTGGTTAGGCTACAAGGCTGGTGGTGAGTGACACTCAGTGGTGTCACCAACAGATTATTACCTTCCTTCACTTTATATGTCAGCAGAAATTAGAGCCTGTTGATAGGAAAGGGTGGCTCGGCTCGTCTGTCAGAAGTCCTGTAGATTTTGTCACTATTTTACTCATCTTCTGTATAACTTCAGTCTGATGTCATGCCCAGAAGAGGAAGCTAAAATGCTGCGAAAATTTTGTTTCAGGTTATAGATGGTATTGATTTTATGCCGATTGTTGCCAGTACGCCACTTCCACATTGATCTGCAACTGAAAACACAATTAACCACGAAAACCCCAAGGGAAATGTGGTCATAAATCTTGATAAAACAGGATATCAATGTACAAATTAGGGTCAGTCAGACGACGGCTGACATTTACATTTAGCCACAGCTGGATGGTACTGCTGTTAGCCAGGAATAGGATAAAGCTATACAAGCCTTTGATACTGCTTTAAAATCCAAATAGAAAGACTTAACAGAAGAAAAACCTTTTAATTTAGGATAAATCACTATATATATATATATATATATATATATATATATATATATATATATAATATATATATATATATACCTACAATCAAAAGATAGCAATCATTTTTGAGCTTTTAACCCACATTGAGTGACGCACTAGCTAAAAAAACAAACATGCTGCCATGTGAGGATGTAGAAGTTTTCCTTCGTTATCACATCTCACAAATGCTCAGTTTGTATTTCAAGTATATTATGTCTGATCAAATTCATATATCAATGTTTAGACTTATGGTTGTTGTTTTTGTGTGTTGCATAAATAATGGTCAAAGCTGATAGCAGATACTTTTAACTTTAACTGTTCTTCTTACCTCCTTCTTACAGAGTGCCAAGCCGTCCTGCGTGAAGATCCCAACCATCCCTACGCAGTCGGGGCCTCGGCTGTCCAGCCAGGTCGAAGATCGGTCCCACCCCACCCCTCCCTGCCCCCTACCCCATCCCTACTGGAGCCAAGATGGCCACCAGCGGTGCCCCTCGCCTCTCCTTGCAACTCCTGCTGCCTGTCACCACTCTGCTGCTATCGCTGCTGCTCACAGACTCCCAGGCCTTATGTAAGTACTAAGAGACGGAAACGCCACACTACTTACTCATCAGCTTGTCTCTGCTTTACCCTTTAGAGAGCATCAGTCATGTTTGATCTATAGATTGGAACAGTAAAATGTGTGCAAAGGTTTTGGATGATATGTTGAGAGTGAACTTTTCCCTCTGAAGTATTTAATTGAAACATTTGAACTGTCTTTTTTTAATTCTCTTTGAGCTGTCTTCATGTGGGATTGTATTTCTGTCTCCAATTGTTGATATCTCATTTCTGAAAGGCTTCAAAAGGTCTGTTGCCTATTGTCTGTGCCTGCTTCTGCAGAGAGAGGTGAAAACAAGAGTTTCACTTGAATGTCAAGTGCAAGGTTTGACTTGAAAGTAAATTTGTCTTTTATTAAAGAGAGCACTTCAGACCTCTGTGGTTTCTCCCAAAGAAGAAGTAAAAGGGCATTGAGCTGATATCTCTGATACTGATCACAAACCTGTGTAAAATGTTAAATCTCGAATGTTGTACCATATTTTTGATACTTGTTTGTATAATTTGTCCTCTAAACTGACTGTGTTAGGGGGACATCAGTAGTCTCTTATCCTGCCCTGTCAACTCCTGCTCAGGATTTGTTCTGCACCATTTCCCCGTTAAGACAGGCTTAGGGCAGCATTAAGGAGACAAAACAAAGAGGAGGCTCTGTGGAGAAATAGAACCAAGAGTGATGGCGAGGTGGGGAGGCTCCCTTTAGGTTTTATTGTTTGCAAATCCTCTGCTTGTGTACAGCTAATGGATGTATGTGTGAGGGATATTTGAGAGGGTGTTTATGTTTGTTTGCATTTACAGTTTGCTGACTTAAGCCACCCACACTGGATGCAACATTGAAATTTGCTTGTGCAGATCGGCTGCGGTCTTTTCTTTATGTCTCGGTATGTAGATGTAAAGTGTCTGTAAAGAGAAGAAAACAGAACGGGGACACTGTAAACAAAAAAGACAGAATCTACAAAAAAAAATGTGAGCAGATTATTAGAGGAAAGGCCAGAGATGTACAAAGTGTGCAATTTGTGATGTTTCAGGCATGTTTTCCACTATTTATGGAGTTACTAGAAAGTTGCAGTTAAGTTACATCCTCTGCGGTGTGTTTTGTCTGTCTGTTTCCTCCGTCTTCTTGCTGGTTCAAGAAAGCATTGGGAGGACTAGAGCTTCCCTCATGCTCGAACAGAGCTGTCTGCTCCTGATTGTGCAGTGGTTTGAGTGTCTGGGAGCATAATTTGAGTGTCTTTCAGCTCAGCTGCCTGAAAACATCTGAAATTGCTTTCAGACAGCTGTCAAACAGATGCCTTTGTTCTCTTCCTATTTTGACTTCTCCGTCTCACTGATGCGCTGGCTACACAATAATTCATGAGTGGAAGAAAAGGAAGGTGCAGAAGCTCCTCCTCTGATCAGGTTGTTTCTTTTGAGTGTTGGACTCGGTTTTTGCTTCTTCACTTGAACTTTTTCACTGACTGTTTGCTCACCCCTGGTTTAAATAACATTCGGTGCAGTCTGCTTTGTCTTTGTTGGAGATTAACTTCCCCCTCTCTCTCACTTTCTCTCTCACACACACACTCTTAGAAATACACTAACAGCACGGCTCTCTCCCCATCCTTCAGCATCTGCCAGTCTTTGTCTCCTCTGCCTGTGGATATGATCGCTGTTCATGTCAAGCTCTCTCACTCCGTCTCATTGTCTCCTTCTCATATTCATACTTTGTTTTTTTGGTTTTCATTTCTTTTCCTCCTCCCTCCTGGTTTCATACACGCCCGCGAGCACACACGAACAAAGAAACAAACACTGTCTCGCTCTTCTTTCTCATTTTTCGGGGCCACACAGTGTTTCCCCTCCATTATGTCTGCAAATATATGCACACACTCACTACCTACTTTTGCTCTCTCTGATTGTCTTTCACACCCATGTGTGCAGCCAAACACACACACACACACACACACACACACACACACACACACACACACACACACACACACACACACACACACACACACACACACACACATATCATATACACACACAGCCCAGTGGTGCAGTTGTCCAATTATAATCACTCCCACCTGCTGGACTGAGAGTATTGGGGTGGCACAAAGACGCCAGCCCCCTCCTCTTATCAACACTTTCTCTCTCTCTCTCTCTCTCTCTCTTTCTCTCTTCCACACACCCAAACACACACACACACACTCAGTGGAAGCCACCCTTGTGCCCAGCTGAAAGCATGATGTCATCCCTTCCCCTCACATCTCCCTCCCTCACTCTCCCTCTGCCCTCCATCCCTTTCCATTTACACCCATAAATCATGGTGAGAAGGAGACATTTTTAATCAAAAGAGAAAGAAAGATGGCTCAATAAATCCCGCCACCTCAAGCGTAATAATGCCTGCCTCCCTGTTTGTGTCTGTCTATATTTGTCTGCATGTTTTCATGGAATTTGTGTGCAGGCACCATGGATATTTATGTGTGTACATGTGTGAGTAAAAGCTGCTTTAATATGTGGGGTGTCACCTGAGCTTTGTAATGGTTCACTTGCATATTGACAGAGAAGATCACGAAAAATAACATGTATATATATATATATATATATATATATATATATATATATATATATATATATATATATATATAAATTATATATATATATATATATAACATGTTATTTTTCGACCTCTTGGCTCAAAGGTTTGTCTTATAAGATGCTGTAAATGACAATCACAGATGTGTCCGTTTCTGTGCAATACATGTTAGAGCGTCTACAATTAATCGAATAATCAATTATTAATTGATTACTAAATTAATCATCAACTGTATTGATAATTGATTAATTGGTTTAAGTAATTATGACATTAAAAAGAAGTCCAAATTCTTTAATGTCAGTTTTATGAATGTGAATATTTTCTGATTTCTTTGCTTCTCTATGACAGTACTGAATATCTTCGGCTTGCAAACAAGCCATTTGATGATGTCATCTTGGACTCAAAGAAGCATCAAGAGTTTTCACCATTTTCTGACATTTTATGGACCAAACAGCTACTCGATCAATCAAGAATAATCGATTATGAAAATAATCGTTAGTTGCAGCCGGAATACATATGGCAACATACATTCCCTTCATACAGCATGAAATTTCTATCCTTTCTAGCACGATAGGTTCCAAATTGTTTTGAAATTTCTCATATATATTGTCATTTATTGACAGAAATAATGCATAAATGTGATAAAGCTTTCTTTTTAATCTAGATAACAGAGAAGAAACAAAGAATCCAGAGACCCAACACCACTGAAAGTGAAAGCAAAATATGTAATATTTCAGACCGATCTTGTTAGAAGAACAGGATCAAACGCAGCAGTCAAAAGGTGTTTTTAATTTTTCACTCCAATCATCAAAAGGTTGTGTTTTTGACACCATCAGGCCGGCTGATGAATAATTTCTCAGTAGATATTGAAGTGAAGTTCATCACTGAAGATATTAAATGTATGAATATCATCTTAATTTCTAATATCCTAATATTGGTTTTTGATTTATGAGCAGTGGGGTGACAGAGTTGTCACACACACACACACAATATACCCCACAGTAAGACCTCTGGGGGCCCATAATGACTTGATAAAATCTTGTTTCCAGCCGTTTCCATGATGATGATTCCTTTAATTTTGTCATTAGGTATTCAGATGTGATTCAAAGGCCACACAGGGAGTGATAATTCTTCTCATATAGCTCTGACCTGTTCCTGTCTTTGTGAGCTAAGTCCATCCAACAGTGATTCATTTATTTTCTTATCTGTTGAGCTCACGGTATCATTCATATCAAACTCAGGAATGAGGGAGTAGGAAATCAGTTTGTGATTTTGGCTCTGTGACTGACACTCCTCTCTTTTTTATATCTTGTAGTATTTTGTCATGTGACTTTTGTTTTTGGTCAATGCCACAGAGTTATTTGTCAGCCTTTAATTCTCGTCTTTCACCTCCTCCTCACTTCAACACTCTCCTTTCTTCAGCCTCTGAGACTCCTCAACAGTAACATTTTTTTGGCAAAGTATTCCTACTAATAATTGGCCAGATCTCAAAGTGATGGGGTGAGGCTGTTCAATTATTTATATTCCTTTGAAGCTGTGAATTGAAAAGGAAAAGAAACGAGGCCCCGTAGTGGTGCTGTTATTTTCTTATTCTTCCCTTCTCGCTCCCTCACTCCTTATCATTTCCAGTGAACTGATGTTTGAGCCAACACTGTCAAGTTAACTCTTGTCAAATTTAATTTCTTGTTCACCCTGCCGTTGCATGCTTGGCCCCCTGCTTTCCTCCGTTCACTGTTTTCCCCAAAAAATGAGAAGAAAACAAGTTAATATTTAATTGAGTTACAGACATGAATCCCTGCCTCAAGTAGCCTGTTGGCAACGTCTACATTCAGGAGGATGTTATATGTTGAATCCTCAAAGCTCTAAACTCACAAACACCAGGGGGAAATAACTTTATTTGATAGTGTGAAAAACATCTTTCTTTCTTCTGATGTATCTTTTGGAAGACTTCAAACAACAGTTTTTGAGATGAAGCGAAATGGGTTTGTCACTGCCGACGTGAGCGTTTTGCCAGAATAACAGAAAGCAGCTCCTGTTGACACTTGTTGCATTTTTCATGTGGAAGCTTTGGGGCCAAATGCGGTCAACGAACATAGTGAGCAAAAGAAGCCTTGGGAACAGTGATATATATATATATATATATATATCCAGACCTTTTTTTCGTATTACAGTGGCCTATCACAGTAATAAAAACGACTGCAAGGGCAAGCATGATTGATAGATTGATGAAGAATGAGTTTGTGAACTCTTACGTGTTCAAACAGTATTTTATTTTCTGTTATCAAGTGATCTTGCAGTCGGATGGGAAGGCTTTTTCAATATAAGATAACACAACAGATAGCAATATTTCTGTGCCATGCATAAATCTTAATGGTACAGTGAATGATTAGAGCCAAGCAGTAATAATTATAATAATGAAAATTAAAATTTTAACAGTAAAGTTGTATTGTATAAGAATAATATCATAATTGATGGGAATAAAGATGAAATGTGCCAAAATTAATGTCAAAATAAAGTTGCAATCTATAAATGAGAATGGTAATTAAGTCCTAATGTATGCGATTAAAGCATAAGTAAAGTCTTCATGTACAAGATTTAATTTAAAATAAAGATTACCATTAACTTAAAATTGTAAAGTTATGAAAATAGTTGAAATAAGGTCTTAATGTACAATGATTAAGTTGAATTTCAGTCTTAATAAGTTGTATTGTTATGAGAATAAAGTGGAGGGATTTTTTTATGTACAAGATTAGAATGAAAGATTAGAATGAAAAAAGTTGATATTTTCAGAGAATTGTTTAATATTTAAGCATTCATATGGATCAGCCATAGCCTGTAATTAAGACTTTTCCTCATGGAATCACATCTCAATTGTCTTAACTTTAAGTTGCACAGGGGGCTGACGCCACTCTCGGCCACCTATAGAATACGCCCCTGCTCATGAGAGCTTAAAGTGAATGCCCATCAACCGGCCAGTTTGGTTCAAAAAGACACTACTCTGTGGTAACAGTATCAGAAAAAAAATCCATTCATGTAATAAACTTTATGGGATGTTCCCCCTCAGCCACCGTTTTGGTCCAAACAATGGATCAAATATCTGTCCTGCAAGCTTGCAGCCACAGCATCTGTGAGGCTTTTATCTCTGCGTTTTCTGCATCATCCCTCTCTCTCAGGCTCTTTCAGCAACATGCTCCAGTAGTTTGAGTGATGTTATATGTACTCAGTTTGACAGAACAATACGGGTGATTGAAGTGCATGAAAAGCGTTATCCCTCCATTTCTTCTTCCAGCAGAGAAAAATTCAGCACATCGACGAGGTGGCTTCAAAATGTGAATGCCCTCAAGGCATTGATGAGCAGGTTTTATAATAAGGATTTATAACATCCTATGCCTGTTGGTCTGATAATTATTTCAAGTGTACTTTATATTCAGGGTCTTTCTTGTGTGTGGTTCTACTTAGATTTACATTGACAGAAGGATCCAGGGAGTGTTTTTTGCTTTGTTTTCAGTGAAAAAATAGAAGATTCCCTTTTTACTTGATTTTCTCTCTTTTCATGTCCTTTACTTTGATCAGCCCTCCAACTACACCTTTGTCGATTGAAGGTGTCTTCTACATTTAATGAGCCAACAAGTGTCAATTTCCTCAAGTGAGTCTCCAAATGACACAAAATTGTCAGCATTTCACCTCCTCTGTGTGTGCTTCTTGGCTATTTTGAAATCAGACACACACTTAAGCTTAATTCCCCCCCCCACTCCCTCTGAGGGATCGAGTCTATTTATTTCCGATGGGTAAAAGCTTTTTTTCTTTTAGCCTTTAACAATGGTTTCAACGGGACCAATTTGTGCATATTATGAGTGTGGAACTCTTTTTAGAAACTCTGCTGCACTGTGACAGCAGTGTGGTTGGGCAAAGTTTTTCACCTCTGGGTACAAACACTCCAGAACTTATTTTATACTGGGCTCCCACATCCTGCCACAAGTCCCTCATGGCCTGCAAAACTTGTGCCCTGCAAGCTTGTTTGGAGTGCATTCGACACAGATGGATCACTGTTTAATGTTATGTATCTATATAAGAATTACTTCTTCACTAGTCGCAGAAAATTCTGACTGCTGAAACCTCGAAGCAGTTGGTGAAAACATTTTCTTGAAAAGAGATCCAATTAGCTGCTTTGAAAAACCTTTCATGTGAGACCATTCTATTCAGTTGAATCAAGATAGTGTACATTTATTATGGAATTTCCTCAAAAAGGTTGAATCTATCTATTTTTCAACTACTTAAAAAAAATATATGGTGAAGATTAAGGGACATTTGTCATTGTGGAAACAGGCTGTACAGCTCTAATAGCGTAAACTTGCTTTGGGAAACATTACTTCCACAACTTCTCATTGCCTCTGCAATTCTGATTTACCTTCCAAATTTTTAATAGAAATAGTGACTTAATATGTTAGGTCGTGGGACTGTGAGAGAAAATTTGAAATAAATGAAGAGAAAGTACTTTTTTTAACCTTGTTTTACAGAAATATCTGATGCTGAAGTTCTTAATCTATACCCATCCAGTTTCAAAGCTGGCTCACGCTGATGATCAAGTTGTCCATCTTTACTTTCAAAAAGCCTGAACAACTTTTTTTCTTTCTCTTTTCTCCCTACCCTCTGTTCTTGCTGGTTTATTTTTTTTTCCTGCAGCGGTAGTCTACTGGTCTTTGTTGGCAGTGATTGCATGTGAAAACCCCCAGACAAGACAAAGCAAGAGGGGTTTAAAGTAAAGGCTGGGTTTCCATAGTGATGGCGCTCGCCCAGTCAGCCTGTGAGAATTGGTCCTGATTGATGGGGCTTGGTTGTTTGGGCCTGCAGGGTATTTGGTATGTGTGTGCGGGTGTAAAAGAAAGAATACATGTCTGTTTGGAAGTTGTGCGCCTGCTGTTAAACACATCCTCATGAATGCTTGTTTGGTTGGATCAATCTGTCTGTCCTTCCATCCTATGGCATGTGTGTGTGCTGTTAATGACTGTAAGACTGACAGACTGGCGGCTCTGGCTGTTTGGTGGCCTGCTGGGTCTTTTGGAGTCTTTATCATCTCTCTCTCTCTCTCTCTCTCTCTCTCTCTCTCTCTTTCTCTCTCTCTCTCTTTCTCTCTCTCTTTTACATTTTCAATTTTACATTTGACATGTTAAAATATTATGCATCATATATAACATTATACAAAACAATATGATACCATCCTTTTCTATGCTTTATGGTAGGTTACCACACAATATAGTATACAATGTAATATGACAGGATTTCAAATACTATAATACAGTATCATATGATGCAGTAAGATTTTATACCATTTAATATGACATCATACATCATTACTTGATACAATTTGTAACAAGAAACAATATTATGACACAGCACTGGACGATGCGACATGATATGGAATCATGAGATGTGATGCCATCAAATACCAAACAAACAGAACACAGCAGTATGACATGATAAAATGTGAAGTCATACCATACCATACCATACCATACCATACCATAGCACACAACACCAGAGATACCATAACACAATATGATAGGAAATTATATGAAATAATATGGTTCGATACGATACGATATGATACGATATGATACGATACAATGCAAAATGATACAATACATTACAATACAGTACAGATGCATTGTAGTTCCGTTCAATAGGATATGATAAAGTTGGATACGATACAATACATTAAGATTCAGTATTTTACATTACGATGCAGAAAAATCTGATTCAGTATGATAAATTTGATAATTTGGTTTTCTTACCAATTAGAAAACTTGCTTTTGACTTTAATTCCCTGCATGAATGATAATGATAATAATAATTTAAAAAAAAATAAATAAAAAAAAACACTAAAGTAAAGAAAACTCGCAGTAATGAACACCAATCTCAACCACTTATTGTTGGAGAATTGCACCACTCTCTTACTATCTTTATTTCATTTTCCCAAGCAGTCTCAGTCTCAACAGTGCCGGATATTGAGGATGTTGTTTTGTTGTGTGGCTGCTGTTAGGCTAATATGAAAATGAAGTTTAATTTCATTCAGGTTTAGCTTCAGTAAAGCAATTTCTAAATAACATCGAGTTCATCATATTGCTCTCATCCACTTAGGGAACATACCAGGTAAAGAAATGAGATTTTATCTGTTAGAAAAGCAGTAGAGTGTCTGTCAAGATAAAGTGGCAGTGAGTGCAATGAAAGTGGTTATTACTCATATTCTGTTTACACTGATGTCATTGTCATCTACAGCCACATGATGCAGACACCCTATACATCAGATGAGTGTTATGAGGACGAGTTTACTCATAGTAGTACCTTCTATAGAGTAGTACCGTCTATTCCATGTGCTGTAAAAGATGTCTATTTGTAGCAAGATGGATGACAAGTGCCCTTTTCCCAATTTTTCTGCCTTTTTGCTGCAAATCACTGAATGGTCATGCGTCATTTTGTCTCCCACTCTGCTAATTCAGCAGGATAATGGCTCCTATTTATGATCCAGGAAGCTTTTCTCCATCAATTACTGTATTAGTCATAAAGCTGGTCCTCTCCCTCCTCTTAAACCCCCCTGAACCCCACAAATGACAACAGTAAAATACTATAAATGGAGCTGTCTCATATTCACATACCCACCTCCCACTCTCCACCACTTTATAATCACAGCACTGGTGTATTCGGCCTTATCGGCTCTAACAGAGGTAGCTACCAGTAGCAGGTGGTTGCTGTATTAGCTAAACAAGCGTCTGTGAGCACAGTGTGAGGTTTATTTTTTCCTCCCCCTGTTAGCTGCTCATGTTTGCGCGGATCTGTTCTATTCTCGGGGCCTTGTGAAGATAGCCGGGCCCCCACTTGCTGGTTATTTCAGCTCAGGCCATGTCCCCCTGCCAGGCAGATAAAGACAGGTCTCGTGTGCTTATCTGGGCAGTGCTGTAGCTCAGTGTGACTGAGGGAAGCTGGGGAAATAGAGAGGCTTTAGTGGAGGGGACAAATGGCCAATGTGGTTGCAATGTCCTTTCAATGTCATCTGTAGAGCATAGCACTCAGCGTTTGGTGGAGACTTTTTTTTTTTTACAAGGTACATTACAGCTGAAGAAGTGGATACTTGTTTTTAGTATCGGTGGCACTGGTGGGACTCAAACTTCACAGGCACTGTGTTCTTAGTAAAACCTAGTAAGCAGAGGACATTTCAGAGTATGTATAAAGTCAAGAAGGATTCCCATAAGTCATGAGATTTTGCATTGTATTATTTTAGTTTTTTTTCATTTCATAACAGATATTTAAACCAGAGAGAGGCTGCTTAATTCCAAAACCATTGGGCACTCGATGGTGAAAGATGCTTAATGAAACATTTTGCTGCCATGTTCGCACTATCTAAAAAAAAAAATCTCAGTACAAGCTTGTTTTACATAATTTTACCAACTATAAACTTAAGGTGTTATAAATAACACACTGATGTTGATAGACATTGGACTTCTGAAAGCATCAACCTTACACAGGAAATCCACAAATGTGATGCCCTGCTTCATAACAGCAGCCCCTGTTTGTCATGTCTTGGCTCCATGATGCACAAACTAATCTCAGTCCATACTAAAAACCCTGTGAATAAGCTTCTCTATTGATACTACTCTGTGGTCTATGCCATCACTCATTACTGGGATTATTTTTTAAGCAGTTTAAGCTCTGATACCACTCAGCCTCTCCTACCTTGCAATTAATGGCTTTAGGGCAAGGTTCAAAATTGGGGGGGAAAAAAAATCCAAGTCAACAGTAACTGTTGGTAGAAGCCTGAAGGCACAGAGCAGTGTGAAAAAAA
Source organism: Labroides dimidiatus (assembly GCA_030710495.1). Taxonomy (NCBI): domain Eukaryota; kingdom Metazoa; phylum Chordata; class Actinopteri; order Labriformes; family Labridae; genus Labroides; species Labroides dimidiatus. The sequence goes on from CM061146.1 coordinate 12,220,312, forward strand.
GGTTAATTAGGCTCATCAGAGTTCGCACAGCATACCTGTAGTAATTGCACTATGGAAGGCACATGGATACAAAACTGCAGCGTCTACCTTAGAGCGAGTCTGGGATGTTTAAACACTGTCGAACCCTCAGTTTGATTAGCCTTAAGCTCTGGTGTGACCTCTGAATCCCGAAAAGAAAAGAACATTGTAAAATGTTTAATCCTGAACTAATAGAAACTGTAACACTCTTACTGTCACAGTTGTTACATGTAGTTCAAATGCAGGCTTGCCTGGGGCTTCATCTTAGGACATAAACTTAGCACAAAAAGTAAGGCAGTTTTGTTTGATTGATTATTTCTTAATCTACTTAAGGCTTCTTAACAATACATCTTATACATTTGGTGAGTCTGTTTATTTCACTTGTGAAAAATGCTACATTTGTAAGTAAGGATGTATTCACACCTGGCTCATTTGGGGCTGTTGTTCTGAAACAAACCTAAAATCGTGTTTGTTTGAGCGTATGTGAAGACAGCAATCGCACTCAGATAAAGGGCAAAACCAGCGGGTCAAGATCGCCAATATAGAATGTTTTCGGCTCGTTTCCATTTGAGCCCTGTAGCGATTCCGTTGGAACACAACCAGCGCAACTGACTCATAACTTTGGTTCACACAGTAGTCAGGGGGTAGTAAGGCAATCAGTTGCTAACCGTTCAGTCAAAACAATAGAAGAAGAAGGAGTATAAGAATCAGCAAGAGCAGAAGAAAAAGAGAAGGTGATATAGCGATGATTACCATATTTATCTTAACATAATACGAGCCCTTTTTCCATGATGCATTTTTGAGAAAACGGCTCCTTGATAACAAGAACAACTCTCCTCTGCTCTCTGTATCCTGCTCAGCAGAGTTGTGCCTCGATTTCTGACCAATGAGAAAATTTAATTGCATGTGGCATTTGTTTACAAGTGTGGACCGCAAGAGGCTTTTGCCATGTGGATGCAAACAAACCAAGTGAAAACTGCAACAATTGTATCATTTTTCCCCTGAATCGAAACAAAGTGAATTCACCCAAACATGCATTTATAGTATGAGCAGCACAGCTGTGTATGTGGCTTCAGCCAAATCTTCTCTGCCAATGCCAAACAGCTTATTTTGCTGTTGCTCTTGACTCACAAAAGCCTAATGTTTTTATTTTGTGTTTGAAAGAGAATAGATAATAAAAATAGGAGCAAAAGAGAAAGAGTTCCTTGGTAAAATATTCAACACTTTCTGTCTTGTCTTCCTCTTTGCATCATCTTGTCTAGTCCCTGGGCCTCCTGTCACCTCCTTTCCCTACTTTCCCTTTGTGTCTTTAAAGCACCAACCTCTCAGACATCTCCCTAACTCTCCTCCATTAACCTCAACTAAGCCTGAGTCTTTTTGACTCCAACCATATCTCAAGTGAGCTCCTCAACTTTCCTTAAACCTGCCTGATTGAAAACTTTAAACAATGTGTTATGAGGCCATCAATCTGGAGTCAAACTCAGACCGACAACAGAGGCGGACAAATTAATTTTACATCGCTCTCTTCCTCTGAAGCAAGTGAGAGGAAGAGGGGGAGAGAAGGCGACTGGGCTGAAATGTCGAGCGGCACAGAGGGAAACTAATCAAAGAGCGCTGGCCTTCAGCGGGGCCACAGCCACAGGCCTGCTCTGTGTAAATCGCTCCTCTGTTTGGACAGAGGGCACATTGTAAGGCGAGGTCAAATGCAGAGGGGCTGTGTTGTGTAGCGTTCGAATGGAAAGTGAGTGTAAAATGCCAAAAGGGATCATTTTACTCAGCAGACATGCAGTGTTTGAAAGCTTGAGAAATGAAATGCAGATACCGCCTCTGATTTAAACACAGCTATAACAACTAACCATAACTGCAAACCCACCCACACAAAACTGCATGCAACAACAGGGCATTTTCAGGGCAGAAAGCTTCCTCAAACATTTTACATTTTGATATAAATCCTTCTGAGTGTGTCAAACCTCCCCAAGGGTTATGTCTTGATAGATTCAGAATAAGATTTAAAGAGGGCTAGACATCTATTCAGAAATGCGCCGATCAATACACTTTCGTTTTGACCATCGGAAGGCTCGAAATCAATATCTTGAAACATCAAAATGATTGCCAGCAACACAGGCCTTTAATACTTATTATAAAAGTAGAAAAAAAAAACTCATCCCTTCCCTGTGGCTCTTCCATTTAGCTCAGCATGTTGTCTGTCAATGTCAAAACACTACCAGCCTGCCAGAGTGAGGAATCATTATATTTCTCACACATACCATACAGTTGTCACTTTAATTAAAAGATCAGACAATAATGTGTTCACAGAAGGAATTACTGCTTTGATCTTGGCTGTAAAGTCGGTGTCAGGCTCTTCCCCTTGACCCACTTACAGTATACCTAAAATCAATCAGGAAAGACGGCGGAAAGGATTCAAGCCAAGACTGGCTGTGCACTTCTGAAGGTGAGCAACTCTGGCAGGTCTGAGAAACTGAAACATGATATTAAAGCCGCAGCTTTCAGTCCAAAGCATTTTTATTTTAGTCTGACCATGAACGGCTTAATGAGAAAACATTCTTGCTTTCAGCAGTAATCTTGCATTCCCAGACATCTAAACTTGTAAAGTCAAGGTAAAGTGTGTCTACGTTTGGAAAAAAAAAAAGAAGGAAATGACACATCTCTCGCTGAGACTTCTGTGCCCTCTCATCCTTCAGAGAGTTAATTCTCCTTTAAAAAAAAAAAAACGCTGGTTATTGAAATTGTGAAACTGCCTTTGAAATTAAACAGCCATTAGTACAGCTGGTTGATATTTCTTGATGTAATATTTGCATCACATCTATCTGAGTTGTTAGTCTTGGGTTCTGAGATGAACTTTGCATGCAGCGCGTTTGCTTTCCTGAAGCAGAACACTCACTTCTCGACTTTTTTTCTCCTCTTGTCCTACACAATTTCTCTCTGCCTCATTCTCTCTAAAACACTCAGCCTCTATGTCTCTCTCTGCCTGATAATGAATGCAGGAACTCTCCTTCATGTGTGTTTAGCAGTGCCTGGAGACTGGTGTTGGCCCATGGTCCCTTAATTATTAATTTGACGTTATGCGCTGGCCGTTTGATCATTCCCACATATCTGTATGATTCTCTTTTAACGAGTTCCCCAGGACTCTGTTTTTTTTCTCTCTTCTTTTTTTTCTGAAAGGCTTGTTGTCTTGAAAATGTTGCAACTAAGGGTGTGAGCAAAAAGAAAAAAATCTCCACCATCAAAACTAACTTTTGATGGAGTGTTAAACCAAAGAATGTCTACTCTGTGTGCACATACACTTTTATTATACGTGCTTCTGGGGAGAAATCTTTCAATTACCATTGCTTTGTGGGTGCTTTTCTGTACTTAACTGCAAGAGGAGTCTTGGGTGCGGTCCCACTGACCATCCAAACCATACCGTACTCAAGCACAATTCCTCAGTTTTGTAATTTGTTTTTCTGAGGGCTTGCTTCTGTTTCTGTAGTCTCCAGAGTCCTTTTCCCCATGGAGTGTTTGTGATACAGTTTACAAATCTAGCTTTCAGAAACTTAAGATTTGACTGCTGGACCTGTAGCTCTGATATGTCTAGGTCGTGTTGGTTTGAAAGACACTGAAGGGTTGCACATAATCACACTTTTTCATGTTAGCTTCAAAAAAACAGAGCTAGTTCGAGCTTTACCACCTTGTTCTAATATTTTCTTCTCTTTTTCTCTCCTTTTCTCCTCCCAGCACCACCACGGTTCACTAAAGTTCCTGTCGACCAGACTGGCGTCTCAGGGGGCGTGGTCTCCTTCGTGTGCCAGGCGACAGGGGACCCTAAGCCAAGGGTTAGCTGGAACAAGAAGGGAAAGAAGGTGAACTCCCAGCGCATAGAGGTGAGTCTGCTCAGTGCTGCCGTCTGCAGGTGTGGAGGGCAACTGATAAAACTTTCAGTGATGAATAAACATGAAGTAGGATAGTTTTCCCATACTTGAAGTCTTTAAGGAGTGTTTTGATGTATTTTTCTTTTGAAGTGGAGTTGTTAATCAGAGATACTTGTCAACAGTTAGTGCACTAAATCCACCGGAGGAGCCAATAAGTGAGCTGCGGACTGAATTTTACACATGCAGCGTTTTATCTGCAGACCGTGCTAAAATGAGGTCGCTTTTTTTTTGCAAAGTAATTTTTTAGCTTACACAACACTGATGAAAAACGTAGCCAGATTATGTGGTAGTGCTTACCCCATTTGTAATGGTCGATAGCCTGGCCTGTTTCTAAAGAAAGGGGTTAAACTGACTGACATCCCCTGTAGATACTGCCCTTAAAATTGGATAGTACTTCATACAGTCTTACCTAAAAAGTGTTCTTTAAAGCCAGGGTTTAGTTAGTCAGCAATTAATTGGTGTTGGAGTGTTTGCCTTCTGTGTTTAACAGTTCAAACAGTAAATGGCATGACTTGGGCAGAAAGCGTGTTTACAGATGAGACAACAGTTTTATTCACTCAGGTTTAGTCACGTTTTTATTCTTTTATTCTGATGTGATGGACAGCGAAGTAAAATGAAGTTTACACAAGTTCATGCAAGTTGTACTCCCAGATGTTATCAGCTGACAGACTGATGTTCAAATCACTTCCAGCCACGTTCAACCGATCACAGCTCATGTATAGCCATAAGGTGGTGTATTTAAACGCATCTCCACTCTCACCTATGCCTGCTACTCCTATGCTACCCACACATTGCTGCTGTCTTGATGCATCACCTTCTCCACCTCGGCCTCCTATATAATCTCTATGTTTGTATCCTATGAAGTCTGTATGCATTTGTATTTACCATGTGGGGGATTTTGTATTACACTCTCTGGAAAGCCTAAAACGAAAGCTTTGCTAACCCAAGGAGTACTCTGAAAAGCAGAGCCTATAACGCCAACTATCTGTGTTTTCATTTGGCAATAAATTGTTAAAATCAAGACGAGAGTGTTTCTGCCTGAACTAAATAGACATGTTGTTTCCTGGGACAAAATTTTGGAACATTTGATTTTTGTTGAAAATATTTGCGATAATGTTAGCAGACAATTTCTGTGCGCTGACATTTTTAAGCATTTCAGGAAGGAAAGGTTACATTTCTGTTTTTCAACGCAAAGCAAAAGGATGTTGTTCTTCACATTCCCCTTGCCGTAACCTTTATTTGCGGGTCCTTTTGAACACTGCCTTGCACCACATTCACTGAAAAGGCAGACGTTTCTATAGCAGTTTGGTTCCCACACAGTCATCTTAGAAAGGATGTTTTCATTTGCTTTTTTCATCCACATTTTTTAAAAGTACCTCTAGACAAAAATCCCAGTCTTTTCATTGACTTGCTTCTCTGACCTTTGAGCCATATGCAGGTCTAGCATGAGCTTCAGTCGTCCAATGCAATACAGAGCTCTCCTATTCTCCCCGCCCAGAACTATTTGCACTTCACTGAATCTGCCGTTGTCACATTCTTGTTTTCCAGCATACAGCCCTGTCTGTGTGAATGTGTCTATCTGAGCGTTATTCATGATGTTTGTTGTTCAGTTCTCGGCAGGCGTCCCAGATGGCATCTCTAAAAGTCTTGATTGATGCTCAGTGTCTCTTAATTAAAAAGTTGCTTTCGTTAACAACGACGACAGTGCACAGGCGTTAGTCGTGCACATGCTGCGGCACGAGCACGTCCAGAGGGGAGGGGAGTAAAAATCAAAAAGTGACAACAACATCAACAGAGGGAGAGGCAGCATCTCGACAGAGGACAAAATAAAAAGAGAAGTTATGTTTTTACATTCCCTTCCTCTGCATGCTAAGTGGGAAACAAAGCCAAAGGCGTGACGGAGCCGCCAGAATGGACGCTTCCCCTCTTCCGTTTAGGATAAAATAAAGGGGGGAAAAAAAGGTTTTTGAAGTAGTTATGATTTTTTTTCTCGCTTCTATCCTCTAGACAGCCGCTTTGATATCGATCATGGTGCCGTGCTCTGCAGTGTTTTTGGCCTAATTAGCGCCTCAGCCCTGAGATGTGCAGCAGTGGAGCAGCAGGGCTGCTGAAGACTTGTACTTGTATCTCAAAGTCATGCTTCGCTCTGAGATCTCAGCACTGAACCCTCCGTGTAGACGTTGTAAGCCCCTCTGAGGGGGTGATGGATAGTGAAAGAGTAGGTTTTCTCTCAGACTGACAGACAGTCTGACCGTCCTCTCTTACGCTTCACCCATCCAAAAGAGATTAGCAGGGGAAATGGCTGACTACATTAAAAGGCAGGGGTAATTGGCACAGAAATGCCACCATTTAAATTCTAGTCGTTGACCCAAGTCTTGACGTTCTGCTTCTTGCAGCAGGATACATGACAGTTGATGTGGTTTTCAGGGAGATCAATCCTGTGACTTTTTAGAATTCGGCTGGGTGCCAGTGCCATTAAGTACTCAATCAAAACTGCACTACTCAGCTTTAGCAGCATGTTTAAATCGCTGCTATTAAACCACTTCTTCTATTTGTTTTGACACCACTATTCAAAAGCATTTGATTGAGTCATTTAATTAGAGATAATACCCCTTAGTTGTTGTCATTGTTGTTTTTCATGATTAAAACATCAGGAATCTGACTTAAAAGGAAAAAATGAGCGCTAAATCAGGAAAATGACTCATTAGCTGCTAAATACATAGCTGTGCTTTCTTAGTCACATTTATCTTACTGTCGGGTGTTATATGTGTTTGTTGTAATGTGCTGTAGGATCCGTAAAAAATACCTTGACAGTCAAGGAGGACAGCCTTTTTTAATTCAATGTTTTGTCACATCCTCATAATTAAAGCATTAAAGCTGCTCCTAAATAAAGTCTCCTTTTTTGTTAGAGAGTCTTTTTTTTATTTGGACACGTGTTTACTTCTGCTCAGTATTCTCAGCACAGGATGCAGTCAGAGTGTAGTCTGATTTTGTTTTTCCAAAGGTTCAAAACAAAAGGGCTTTACAGAGAACAAAGGGCATAATTACAGATAAAAACAAGAGATGAAAACACAGGGGGGGCAAGCACATCACGCACACACACACGCACACACACACACACACACACACGCACACACACACAGTTAGTGTATAGTGTGTCTGTGAGGTAAGAGAGAGGAACTGTGTTTGCTTAAAACTGTGTATTTATGAGGACCAAAGGCTCAATAAGAATAGCTGTTTGTTTCAAATTTATTTGGTTTTGGGTCAAGTTTGGCAAGACTGACTTAAAAACACAAAGACACTGACACCAAGACTTCCCTGTGTCTCTTAGGAAATAGTGTGCCAGGGTGCTACATGCTAACTCTCAGTTTTACCACTGGAATCTCATATCTCTAACCTCTGACTGTGTACTCTCTACCTTACAGACCATAGAGTTCGACGAGGGTGCCGGCGCTGTACTCAGAATCCAGCCCCTCCGAGCGCCTCGTGATGAGAACATCTACGAATGTGTTGCAGAGAACAGCGAGGGGGAGATCACCGTCAACGCCAAGCTGTCCATCATCCGAGGTGAGTTCAGCATTGTTAATCAGTGTTCAGAGGGATAACTACAAAATAAATCATTGACGAGCACAGCTGGGAGCTGCTGGGGTCTTTTATGATGACATCTTGGACTGGAGTTTTTGAACTGCACTTGACAGTGAGTGAGGGGGCTGCTTGAAATCCTTTTGACTGCAATTTCTGTTGATCTATTTTTGACAGTCTAGCTATAGAGGCTCTCAAGGCTGGAATTTTCTATCAATGCAACAAAACAAAAACAAAATTGAACAACAACTCTATATTAAACTGTCTTTTGCAATCACATTTATCATAAATGTTGCAATGATATGGTTTTCTCTTAAATTCTTCTCACTAAGCGTTGCACTATACAAAATAAATCAGCAACATTACATAAATCTTCACCCGAGGAGCCAGATTATAATATTTGAAAATCTGGAGGACTATTTCTTCACACCTTTCAGCCTACAAAAAAGTCTTAACTCCCAGCAGATGGTCAGTGTGAAGCCTGTTTATCAAGGATCTGTCAGTTTGATAAAGCTAATCAACTGTCCATTCATGAAAGAGCTGAACTTCCATTTACCCCTGATGAAAACCCAGAGGATCCCTGAATGAAAAAGATTGATTGGTCACCCACACAAAGTCAGGGCACAGTCGCAGACAGATGTGTTTAAAAAAGACAAAGCACACACACACAAAAACAGGCGTAAAATAACAATAAAGTGCAAGATGTGTCGATAAAATCAGTGGTAGCTAAACTTTTTGAACCTTTATTGATTGGCTCCTATAGCTGCTAGTTTAGATATAATAACAATTGTTTCACTGTGGCTTAGAGGTCATGGAGGACGTCATCATAGGCGAGCGAGCGAGCATGTGGTCACACTCTCCCTCTTTCTCGTTCTACCTGTCTCTGCTGTCTGCCTCACACAGACACACACAGCCAATGTCTTCTCCTCTGTTCTCTCCTGCCGCCATCTGCCATGTTTCCAGGCCTGGATGAAGCTGAGCTATTGCTGGCTGGCTGGCAGCACATGAGCTGCTAGGCCTTCCTGGCTGTCAGAATCACAGGCAGTGAAAAGGGGTGGGGAGTGTGTTGTGTATGTGTGTGTGGGTTTTTGGACACAATGATTGGAAGACTGGCCCAGTATCCTGGGGTGGTTATTGTTTGCTACAAACCTCCTACCCTGAAACATGCTGGAAGGTGCTAGGGGAATGTTAGTGCCTATGGTGTCCTTCAAAACTTGATGTATATCTTGAATTGGAGTACTTGAAGCTCTGAACCTTATGTGTGTTCATCTTCTTGTCAGTGTTTCCCATGCTGTAGCCCTAAATTAGGCACATCAAGGAAGCAGGTAGCACTTTGTTATTCATAAGAACATTTGCAACTAATTTACTCAAGGCTGGTTAAAGTTGGACCTTATTTTCCCCCAATTTGATCCCATGAATAGAAGCCATTTGTTACAGTCAGGATTTTTACTGATAAATGTGTAGAAGCTGTTCCAAACTGGACACCAATTCGAGCCTGTTTTCACTCCATCCATGTCAAGGAACATGTAGCAGTTTGGTGCTTTGTATGAGGACCTATGCTGTGGGTTTAACTAAAACCTTGATTCAGTTCTGACCACTTTTAATCTCAATTTGATCCCACAGATAGACAACAAAGGAGCAGGTGGCAGTTGTGTTGTTTTAAGGACTGTTGCCACTGGTTTCTACTCAAGATGCCAATATTTTGATCCTGTTTCGATCCAATTTTGACCTCAGTCTTGATGGACTTCTCCTGATCTTTATGTAAGAGCTGAGCAAACTTGAATACAAATTTGACTTTAGTCATTGTGGAGGCAGGGCACACTTTAGTGTATTGGTGTGAGTTTTAAATTAATTTAGAGGAGCTGTTGAAATTTTGACCCCATTTCAACCCTAGTTTGGTTCGTTCATTCCCATTAAAAGAGCAAACAAAAAGCAATTTAGACTTGGCTTAACTGAACTTGATGAAGTTATTCATTCTCTCGACCTGTAGTTCCCAAAATGGGGGTCATAAAACACAGATGGGGGTTTTGAAATGCATTCCAAAATCAAAACTATTTGCACTCACATATTTCATCCGTTATTTTAAATATACCAAAAAATAGGTACTGCATTTTTTATGAAACAAATGTTAACAGAAAATGTTTGATCTGCTTTTCTTTTTTTATTTTTCTGGTGACCACAAGAGCCCCAAGTTGACTAAACCAGGATAACAACGCTATCAGTGGTGGCAGATTATTTTTTGAAGAAGAGCAATATTTGCACATAGAAGTCTTATTTGCTACCCCTCAGTTAACTGAAGTATGTTAGGCAGTTTTTGTCTTTTTTGGGATTTTTTCATAGCACTGCAGAAAACTAACTCCCTTCATGAGGAAATGCTGGACACAGAGACAGATTGAAAACAAGAAAATGAGAACAAGAAGCAAGGACACTGCATTTCAACCTACACGCCCAGGCTTGCATGTTATCAGTTGTGTGAAAGAGCACAGGGCAAACCCAGGGCGGTCCGCAGGAGAAGCAGGAAAATGAAATGTATTGGAATTCAACACAATGAAGTTTCCTTTAAAGCCCAGAGGAAGATGGCAGCTCCTCTGCCCAGGCAAGGCTCGGCACCGAAAAGGGGATGAAAGTGTGATGATGGAGGGTGAAAGTGCAAAATGAGCAGCAGAGGAGGGGAAGGGTGCATTCTATCTATTTTCTATCTTGAATGAGGTCAAACCCCCCTGCATTAACCCATCAGTGCTAGAAAGAAGTCAGGAGTAAGAAGGTGAAAAAAACTGAGAATATGTGAGGGGGAAGGTGTAATTTGATTCACAGAAAATGCTGAAATGTGCGGATGGAGAGAAGTGTTCGGGGTTCAGTGAAAATGTGTTGAAAGTGAGTAAAAGAATCATGGAGAATGGAGAAATACGAGAAAAAAATTAGAAAAAGTTGGACGGAGATGAAGGGAGACAACATGGGGTGCTGTGGACGACTGGCAGTGTAGCACAGGTGAGGAGGACAATAGGCGAACACAGGTTCTTGGAACAGGGGCATAGGATTATGGGATATGGGACAAGGCACATGGGACACATTCACAGAAAACAACGGGTGGTTGTGGTCTGGGATCTGGAGAGGAAGAAAATGGGTCACAGTGGTGGGTGACTTGGCCAGAATGCTGCACAGATATACAAGAAATATACAGCTGCATGAAAACACAATAGATATGAACAAACATGCATTGCTTTGCATCAGTACGATGCTTGTATGCACATTAAATTGACCATGAATACTTACTGTAAAGCTGGGGAGAAATCTTTACTTCAGAAGTGCAGCAAGTCACATCAAAAGCCACATGCATACTCATACAAATGAGCATGTGCAGTAGAGCAGCTTTTTCTAGCAGAGAGCAAGTCACCATGAAAGAATGGAGAAAATAGCAGCAGCAGCATCATATGTACACCCTCATACTTATCAACAACAAGAATAAAGGGCACATATGTGTTTTATAAAATGCACCGAGACTCTTTCAGACAGGAGACAAAAATCATAAGACACTTACGCCCTGTCTCCAGATTCTTCTTTTAAAACCGCACCCTGACAGTGACACCACCCCGTCTTCTGTTTGTGCTAACGTGCATGTGTTTGTGTTGGTGGCAAAGGCAGGCTGCGTTTAGCACCGATGGTGACACCTCCTTGGCTGTTGCTCCACTGCCTCAGCTGAATACCTAAGATGGGGGCCATCTGGCTCCACTAAGACACACATAGTCCTCTGGGAGTCCTTGGAGAGGGGCAGACAAGTGTATGAAGCACACTCTTGAGTTCTGACACAACTTATTTTTTTTTTTTTAAATGCATGTTTTCCTGTAAGTGTTCCAGAGTGTCAAAAAGAAGGGAAAGTTAAGACTGTGAGCTGACTGTCAGCTCATGCTGTTGTAAGGAGATCATGGGGAGTAATCCCACTCTGTGTGCCTGTGTTTAAGATTGCTGCAGTGTTTAACCCCAGTGTTTACAGGTGCAAATAGATTCACTCTGGAGGCATCCTATGGTAAACAAGCTATGATTGACGAGATCAGGTCAGGTATTCACTCTTTCTGTGTTGAAGAAGTAGTAAATAAGATGTGTCAATTCATTTTTTTGGCAAACCTTTGGTCAGATCATAGCCAGTCAGAGCTTAAAGGATCCCTAAGAGCAGGAAAGAGCATGTTGGTTGGGTTGAACCGCAGATGTTGTACAAGAGAGCTAAAGAATTTCTCATGAAGCAACATTTGGATATGATCTAAGGGCTTTTTCAAAGCCTCTTTTGACATGCACGTTGACCATTTTTCACATCCCACCTCAGGAAATCGTGCATGTTGTAAGAAATTAGTCCCAGTCATGACGTTCATTTGCTCCATTCTCACTCTGTATGCGTACACACAGTCACGCTCAGCTCCTGCTTGCTTTGTTTTGCCATTCCATACCAGGTGGAACCAATCAAACGTACCCTTTTCTGTCTCTCATCACACTCTCACAACCATTTCCAATCACCTTTCTTTCTCTTTTTGTCCGCCAAGCTGCACACCTGGTTTTCCTCCAATGCACTGCCTCTGTTGAAATATGTTTTTGGCCCTTTTTTTTTCATCAATGTTACCTCACTTCAGCACCTAAGCTTCATCATATTTGACGTTTTATCAGAACAAAACCTTATCATAGGTTGGCTGATGAATCATAATTAATAAAATTAATAAACGAAATTAAAGGGAACAGATAAAATATTTAGAGCTTGTATCATTTACACTGATGGGTCCTTTTGTTGTATTGTGTTTTGTAAGGAAAAAAAACAAAAACAAAAAACGCCAAACTAACTCGATGATTGGCCCAAAAGTAGCATTTAAAAGTCCTGAGAATTATCTTCCATGAGTATTTTTGATTGAGCTGCAGGTTTTTGTTGATTACTCCTTCTCTCTTCATGACTTCTCTGCCGGCTTTTGTGATGCAGTCGATGTAAACATCGTTCAGATGAGCTGCACCTGTATGCTTAGCTCAAGCACATGCTTTGGTGATATTTGATTTCTGTTTGACACAAAGTGTTTAATTGGTTTGACTGGTCGTCTAGGAGGATGTCGCACCAAACACAGATGTGTCGTTATTTTATTAGTGACAGCAAGAGCAGTGGTGCAGCCAAGTTGTGCTGGAAGGGACACAAAGGCCCCAATAGACACAAAATATCAACTTGGTAATTTTTAACCTTAATTTCTAACACTGACTCAAATATGGGGAAGGGCAAATTATATTGTGGTGAAAAGAATCTTTGTTTTTATCCAGACTTGCACCTCATCTTTTAGTTTACTGTGTCAGACAATCATGAATCAAATTCAGTTTTTTTTGTTGTTCCTTTGTAGAGGAGTCTTTTTTTTTCATCTTTATTCTGTTTAAGGATTCATGGCAGCAAAGACTGCATGTGCCGTGTGTTTCCATTTAATGGTTTAAAATAGACTGGAAACTCCACCCATCTGCTTCAGAGCAACACTGTGCCAGTCAGGTTCAGTAGCACACCCACCATTACCCAGAGGGGACTTGGGCGTAGCGTGCCTACTGTTTGATCAGGCTGTCTGCTAATTGGCCGCTCTCTTGTGAAGGAGCAGGTAATGGTGAATTTTAATGGGATTCTGGAACCTGATATATGTGCAGTCAGTGCACAGATCAAGCCCAGTGAATTCTAGGTAGTTAAAACGGTGAAATGAAGGTGGGGTGGGGGGCACAAAGAGGTGTAATAATGAGATGGGGATGGGGGTGGGTGGGTGGGGGGGGGGGGTGTCAGCTGCAGGGAGGGAGAAGTGGAGGGAAAGTTAAAGAGACAGAGACCAATCAACCTTTCAACCAATAGTGGCTCCAGGCCAAGCCTTAAGACATTCTATATCCCGACTCTGACTTTTACTTTCTGCTCTCCATCCACCGTCTATCTGTCTGCCCCACTCAGTATGTCCACCATTATGTTCCAGGCTGCCTGCTCTGGCTCTGCACGGTTGTTCTCTCTCTTTCTGTCTTAACCAGTCTTCTTTCTTTGTGTTTCAAAGGGCTGAGAGAGGGGAAGAAAGGGATTTTTTTTTTCTTTTTTTCCAGAGTGAATGGCTAAAGTCGATGGTGAGGCGTGCAGCCACCTAATGCGTAACAGCCATACACCAATAAAAGAAATGTAAGCTCAAGCCCCCAAAATAACTGTTAACAGGTAACTTGTTAAGTACAAGTAACAACAAACATCAGTGCAGGGTTAGAAAAAAGTATAATGTTAGTCAAAGCAGGAAAAGTGAACAAATAAATAAGCCAAGCCCAACAGAAACAGTGAATGGAAGAAAAGAAATGGTGTTGAACATCTGTGGCTATAATGAATAACACTGGGGTGAGGATAGAGGGAGGGGGAAGAAAATAATGAAAGGAGATGTTTTAAGCTTTATCTGACATTACATTACTACCCGCTGTGATTGTAACAGCTTCTAATGTGTGTTTGTTTGGAATCAAAGTTTAAAAAATGCTTGCATGTGATGCAATCATAGTATAAGACTTGGTTTGGATGTTTAAACTCCGCGTCCAGGCTGAGAGAGAAATAAAGAGACAGTAAGAGAACACAGAGGTGGAAAGAAAAAAGAAAACAGGGACAATTTCTACTTCTTGCTTTTCATGTCATCAGTATTCACCCTACACATCTGACAAGTGAAAACACACATTCAGGTTTTAGAAAGATCCCCTCGGGTGCACACATGACCCCATGGGTTTTAGTAAGCACTTAAAGAATGATTTGAAAAAATAGTCTCCTGCATTTTTTAGAGCCACACATTTTTTTTAACCTGTGTCGATGGAATTTGTTTTTCTGCATATATTTCATAGTGCTCAGTTTTCCTCACCCTTTCCTCTCTGCGGGGCTAATGTTCAAGTGTTTGTTGCTGAAGGGTTGAATTATTATTATTTTTTTTGTATTTATGAGGAAGGGACAAAAAGTTTTGGGACGTTTGAGTATTTTTGAGTGTGTGCAGGAGACAAAAAGGAGATTGGATGAGTAAATGAGAGAGACAGAGAAAGAGAGAGGGAGAGAGAGAGAGAGAGAGAGAGAGAGCCAGCAGGCAGCCACTGCTCCCCCTGTAATGAGACAGTGAAGAATAAGCTTGGCAGTATCAGCAACAGATCCGGCTGTTCTTCCTCTTCCTGTCTGCCTGCCTCCAGGGCGACCTTTGCCCTCCTCCACTAGTTTCAAACACCTAAAGAGAAAACAAGGAAGATAGGGGGAAACAATTCAGGAAATAGTGGCAGAAAGGCCAGTGGAAAAGCAGAGTGAGAAGGAAAAACAGACGATTTAATTTATAAGATGACAAAGGATAGTGAAGTAAAGTCCTTATGTCTTGTTTGTGCTGCACAGGTAATAGGCCAACATGGTTACTTGCAAATTGAAAAAAGGGGGACAATAGAGGCCTTGAGGCAAAAAACAAAACAACATTCAAAGTATTAAAATTCTTGTTGAATTTTTGAAGTTTATTTTTCAAACTTTCTTTTTTATCTTCTGGTCAGAACAGCCTTGTTTAGATGTCTAGACTTGTACTCCAGTCCGATTAAAGTGTCTTCAAAACTCAGTAATGGAAATGTCTTCTACAAACAGCCAAAATAAAGTAGCAGGATCCTCTCCACGGAGCACGAGACCCTTGCAGACTTCATGTGACTCAGTCCGCGCTGAGCTAATGCCATCCCCTCTCAGTTGTTTTTGCCAACTGCTTATCTGTAGCTTGTTCCTGACAAACAAGTCAATTCTCATTCCCGAGCAGCACTCGCCGCCTCCACCAGTAAATAATACATTTGTTTAGTGCCGTTGAGATCCACACCCAGCGGCTGAGGTTACCTCCACACTGTGAACCCATTTTTGCATGAGGCACCTGTTATTAGCTACTCAGTGCAAGTAATGTGTTTCATCCCTTGCAAATGATAAACCATGTGCTCTCTCATTGTGTGCATGATCACGATGGACTTTTTTTCTCTTATTTGTTATTCTTGGTCGGCGCCTAGCTTTTAGGGGGATTATGTGTGGAGAAAGCACCTTGTTGTTTTCAATATTGGAGTGTATCACCAGCATCTCATCACTGTTTGGATTCTTAAGCCTTTATTGGTGCATTTATGAGTGACAGGCATTGCACAAAAAAATACAGACAGGCCTGATCTTGCTCATATTCATAAACCATCAGGGGCTAAAAAAAAAGGAAGTTTTTCTCAGAAATATTCCCCCCTCTGTTTTTTGATTACTCCACATGACCTCTCACCTTTCTCTCTTCATACCTTCCATCCGTACGCTTGTCAAGCTATCCCAGGGCTTCTATCTTTCTCCTGTTCTCCCTGATGTTAAAAATTACAGAGGAAATTCACTCAGATGAGAGTTTATGGCCCCTGAATCCTTTGATCCTGAGAGCCTGTAATGCAGTAATCATGTGTGATTGAAGGGAGGAGAAGGAAGACACAGGCTGAGTGGCAGCGATAAAGATAAAGGGGGAAGAAGAGAGAGAAAAAAAGAGATGGAGAAGGATAAGTGAAAAGAGTTCACCTCTTTCCTGGGGTTCCTGGCTTCTGAACTTTCGCCATCAATTTCATGTAATTCTTGCTCAAGTAGAGCGACCCCGACCATCCTATAGACATCTGGCCACAGCCAATATGAGATACTCAGGTGGAGTAAAAAGGGAGAGAGAGAATTCTACACAGAAGAAGGTTAAGGGTCTGGCTTATTGTTTCATTACTGCCTCAAAAGTTTAGTTAACACTTTGTCACACACCTGGAGGTTAGGTATTAAATCGAAAGATAAATGATGATGACACTTTGACACTGATAAGCATCCGCCTTTTTAATCACCCAGCTGATTCAACTCACGGCTGTTGATCATCTGAAGGTTTCTTACAATGGGAAGTTTTCATAATCTCTACCTTAAAAGGAAAAGCCAGTTGTGTTCCCTCTTCCTCATGAAGTGTATATCCAAAAGACCCCAAATAACACCAATCAAATTTTCATCAAATGGATGTAAGAAAGTTTGAATATACCAAAAATTGTGGGTTGGATTGTCTGAACTAGAGTCCCATCTTTTATTTCATTTTTCAGTGTTTTTGTCCCATATGGATCGAAGAATAAATTAGAAAATGTAAACCTGATCCTTGCAATTGCACAGTTACCACAAAGTACTTTTCCATGCATATTTTCATATTAATGTGCAGTTGATCATCAGTGCAGCTTGACATGGGATTTATCAGCCACTTGCCCACAAAAGTCACTAATTAATCTGAGCAGAAATAAAGATTACAACGATAATACCAGTTTTATTTACAGGCAGTACACGTTTTATGATTTGAAACGAGCTTACAGTATCAAATCTGCAAACTCTTTACGATGTCAGTTTTACTACTGCGATCAGAAATCCAATCAAAAATCCAAACTGGACTTGAACATCACACACCTGGGTATGGAATGAGAGTGGGGAGAAGGAGGCGCTTCCTGTGGAGACGGTATGAGTGACGACCTTTGGAGTGGCCCAACTCATGCATAAAGAAGAGCAAGGGGATAAAACCTGGACCACCAGCTTCATGCATAAACATGAAACTCCAGCCCAGGTGACTGAAGCCTAAAACACTGAGGTCAGGCTGTGGGCCCAGCAGGATTGGCAGAGTTGATGAGAGTCAAAGTCCTTCAAGCTTTATCGAGTCTGTGCCTGTGCTTCCTGTGGCGAAAGTTGGATGTGGTAAAATTCAGTCTTTATCACGAGTTATTATTCAACAGCAGAGGGATTTGACGTAGAAGAGAAAGTAGGACTCAAGTGTTTCTTAATGTGTGAGATGTCTCAAAGAAGAAATACAAAGCCTGTGTTCTGGAGGGCAGCCCAGATCCTTGAGGACCGACCAGCAGCCGTCCACATTCAAAGAACAATGTGCACCTTGGCCCTTTGAGGACAAAACCGCAACCAACATGATCTGCTCTAGCATTTGTCTTTCCTTTCCAACCACAAACCCATACACCCACATTTCTGACACGTTCACCCTTTGAAACACATGAAGTTCCGAGAAAGAATCAAATCTCAGTGTGAATAGAGGTGTCATTTGGCTGTAACAGCTAAAATGGAAATCTTTTTCTTCTCTCATAAGGTAGACTTTGTTCTCTGCATGTTTTTCTTTTATTCAATTTTTGTGGGTCCCTTTTACGGCTGAGCAGAACATTCGACCACTCACCAATTTTCCTGTCAAATGTTACTTTACAGCAGGAAATGATTGTGAAATTGCAGCAGCGGCCTTCTGTTGTCCACTCCTCTAAACAGCCCTGCGTGCTACTCAGCTGATCGTCATTCTCTGTACAAACATACGGTCCTGTCACCTTTTGTAAGTGACTCATTTTTCCAATACTCCAACAGTTCAGCACTTTGGAGGACCTGCACGCTCTCTCACCCTTGTTTCAATCTCTGCTTGTAATCTCTGCATCTTAAAGTGACATCAGGCAATTAACAGCAGGTCCTTTTACTGAACCATGGCTCATTTCCATCTACCGCATATTCATAATTGTCGTTCTGCTTACCAAAGGTGCCTCCAAACCTGCCATTAGTGGTTTCACTGCACTGCAGCTAATAGCTCAGCAAGACAACGACCCCATGCCCCAGCCACACCCATCCACCTCCTTTCTAATCGTTTCGCAATTATTCTCAATATGTTTCGGGATTTCGGTACCTGTTTGGATGAGAAAAGTCACTTAGGTGGGAATTGCACAAGACGGCAGCTCAGCCCGCTTTGTCTGCTTTTGTTTAGGCTAGAAATGAGTTGGCAAGCTTTGAGACTTCTTTGTGCCACATGATGGGTGTACAAATTTAGTTCTCACACACTTTACTGCAACTATTACCGAAGCGGCAGTAGTTTTTTGTATTTAGGAGTCACATATGGAGAATAATCTAATTGCATTTCTCACACATGAGTTTATTTTATTATTTTTTTTTTATTATTTATGTACATCCTTAGTTATCATACTGCCAATTTAAATAAATATCAATTCTTGCTCTGCTGAGATTGCCAGATTGTTTTGCAACCAAGTAAGCCGTCATTGCACCCCATTTTGCCTCCTCATCAGTGTCATTCTTAAATAGATATGGCATAAATTATACTGCATGTCAAAGAATCCAATCCATTTAGTTTGTCCCAAAAAGAGAAATGCAAAGCTCAGTAGTTTTTTTTTTCCTTTTCTTTTTTTTTACTCTCATAAACCCCCTGTTTTATTTCCTCTGTGTGTGTTACATCATCAGCTGTTTTCATTCTTCTTACAACCAAACATCAATTTTCTGTATTATAAAAGATTTGTACAGCAGCATAGCCTCCCACACTGTGTGAAAAACTGTCTACAGGTTTCAAGGTGCCCACTGCGCCTCCACACACTGTCCCACCCTGCCAAACACGAGCAAAAATACACTTCCAGAAACTAACACACACACACACACACACACACACACACACACACACACATTCAGAGCCACCCACCACTAAACCAGACCTGACTGGCTGACGTTCTCTATGGTGAGGCACTTCCTTTAATGGCCCTAGCCTCATCTCCTGTCTCTCCTGGAGTTCACCCGTCTTACCCCAGATGCCTGAGGAGCCTGACAAGACAGAGAGAGAGAAGGAGAGATAAACACATTTTTTTGTGTTTTTCTTTTCTGTCTATCTGCCCCTCCTCTTTGGAGGCAGGGGCTCCTTGGAGCTGTCCTAAACAATTACTGCTCTCTCTTGTCTGTGCTGTGTCGATCACGGTGGCTCACTACATCAGTGAAACAGCTTGCATTCAAAGGCCAGACCTTTCACTTCCAGCACTTAAAATCATAGTCAGGGCAAAGGAAGCATGTCAGTCTTCACTGCAGAACCCTGCAAAAATAAACAGTCAGCCTTTCAATCAGCTGAAAATATGTGCCTATATCACTAAAAAGAACATAAAAAGCAGAAAAATCAATGCATCAAGTTTAAATACAGCCTCTTGTTATCTGTAAATCAGAAATTATTGTGTTGATCTATGATTATAGCAATTATGATGAAGTAAAAATGACGTTTTCTAGAAAAAGTAATCAAAACTCCTCCACTTTTCAGATCCCTCCTGTAGCTTCATTGATTGTCAGTTCCAGGTATCTCCTTTTTACAGTTTCCACATGCACGTAAAAAGGAAAATGTACAGACACATGTGACACTTGGAAATGTAAGTACAAAAACAAGCATAAAAAGCATGAACTAGATTTTACGCTCACTGACAAATTTCTGCAGCAGTAGAACGCTCATTGGGAAATTCAAAAGCAAAATGGAGTGTGAGTTAACCGACCCTGGATCTCTGATTCTCAAATAACAAATAAGAAAAGAAAGAAAATTGTGTAATCTTGAGATGCATTTCTTTTTCTCGAGTCTCCAAAAAACTTCAAACATGCATCATAATACCAGCAGCACCAAAAAAAAGCTTTAAAAAAGAAAGAAGCTTTTTTGGATAATGTTCCATCCACTAATTTGAAAGCCTTATGTCCTTATGGCAGCCTCTGATGTTACATGGACAAAGCCTTTGTTCCCTTCTCTGCCTGTAATGGACAGGAAATGATGCCCTAATGCTACACACTATTACCTTCCTCAGCCTGAGGGAAAAATATTGTTTCCTGCCTTATGCTAGCTATAAACAGGCTTTACTTCACTTGGTTTGCTTCTCTGTATTTGCCATCAAGTCTTCCTCCCTGTCCTTGATTCATCGGGCTTTCACATTGTACTAAACGCTGGTCATAGCTGCTACCTGTGGTGGGTGGTGCCATTAGTTCTCCAAAATATCCCCCTCTTGGCTGTTATCACAGTCTTTCTTTGGCAAACAAGCTGTCTTCTTGCTGTTTAGCTCTGTGGTGAACATGGTTTTATGAATGCAGCCTAATATGGACTGTGTTCAGAAATGGAGGCGGTGTGGAACAAACAGTCTGAAAAGAACGGTCAGTTTGTTTGCAAGACTAAAGTTGCTCTCACTCTCACATATTTACAACTTAGAAGTACCAGTACCAAGCCTTCCTACCTGAGAACTTATACCTTGCCTGAGTATTTTTTTAAACTTTGTTTGAAACTCATTTACTAGCAGGATTTTAATGTCCTTCAGCGTTATTAGGAAAAAAAAAAACAGTGGCAGCTGACATAGCATCACAGTCTTTCTTTGTTTTTTTTTTCCCAATGACAAAATTACCATCAAAACAATGGATTTCTGCACAAAAAAATAACGAAATTTGTAAATTGAATGACACTTTTTAATGAAAACACATGCACCAGTGTGCAAATACTGGGTTGATAGCAGAACAATGATGGCTGATACATAACGCGATTATTACGTTGCTGTTCTTTTGCATTTAATACAATCCAACAATTTAATGTTGTTGATAAATGAAAAACAAAATTGCTGAACTTAAATATATATTTTTTTTACATAAATGGTGTTGACTGTTGCAAGTCCCTTGCAGCAGTTGCAATGGTTTGACTGGGACTCAGGTCAAATGAGTTCTATCATTGGCCTATTTTCCTCCATTTCACCAGACTGATGAGGCTGCCTGCAGTGACTGCAGACATTTTTTTTTGCTTTTATCAGCCTCTTTGCAACATGCATCATCTGATGTTAGTTATTTCAACATACATGCCAATTAATTGGCAAGCCAAATAATCAATATGATGTGCTGAATGTCTTTTTGTGCTATCCACAGCCCACATATTCTAAAGCACACTTTTAGTCTATAGATTTGAACTGATTTTTTACTCCATTTCAAGTACCTGAAAGGCACCAAGTCACATAAATTCAAAGTAATCTGCCTGCTCTGTAAATTTGTTACAGAATAACACAAGGAGGAAGAAGGCAAATAGATAGATTACCCTGTGGGGTCTTCATATGGTCAGAAAGCTGACCCAACAATCTCATTATGTAGTGTAATGAACAATTCTGCAAACTTTTGCTTCCCTCCCAAAGTCTAATCTCCTTCCTCCCCTCTTTCTCTCTTTCTCTCCTTCTCTACTCCTCTCATCTTGCCTTTCAGACTGTTTCTTCCCAGTTGTACTTTGGAGATTTTGATGTAAATGTTGCCCTTGGTTGCTAGATGGGCTCAGTGGGGAGAATACCAATGGGCCGTCGGACATCTTTCTGGGAACAGAGCAGGGGGGTAGAGGTTGAGTGCTGGCTGTATAATAACCATTATTCAGCTGAGATGGCTATCCAGAGAGGGCTATCGGTGCTGGGGCCACAGACACTGTGATTAGATTTCCCCTGTGTTGCTATTCTTTTCGGTCCCTGGATATTTCTGTGTCACTGTTCCCCTATCTTCCTGTGTGTTTCTCTGGCAGTTTAGCGGGAATCACATTGGTCAGAAGATTCTGGGAATTTCATGGAAGAGATGGAGTGAGGGAAGGGAAAGTACAGAAGTTGTATAGTCTGATTCCAGGAAACACGTTTGGCTGTATGTCAGCATCACAAATTGCCACCTGTCAGCCACTGAAGAGAAAGCTTCAGAGTCAAACAGAGTGGTGGGGTGGTGCTCTGATTGGTTGGAGAAAAAAAACAGTTTCTCCAGCTTGTTTCACACCTTATTTTAGGTAGTTGATGGCTTTTAGCTGCTGAATGGAACCTTTGAAAGGAGACATTTACTTGAGTTTAGGTAGTCAGGCTGACAAGGTCACTGAAATGAGAAGTGGTCGACATTTTTATACTTAATCATCATAATACAAAAAAACCTATTGTGCTTGAAAAAGATGCATTAAGTAATACTTGTACATTCACTGCACATTCATGCACACACATAAAACTTCAGATAATCCTTACAAGTTCAGTCTCAGACCTGCCTGTTTGATTTGCAAACTTCTGGCTCTGTTGAAGGTTCAGAGCAAATAAAACTGCATTTGAGGCTCTGACTGCCCATTAGTTCAACATCTATTTATTCAGACCCCGCTTACATTTGTAAAGAGACCAAGCCATAAGTATTCCTCATCTTTTCTCGTTTTATCATTCCCTGTCTGTACAGCTTCTAATCTTCACCTCTGTTTTCCCTTGTCCCTTCCTTGCCTCTTCTTCTCCTCTCCCCCTCCTTCAGCCTGCTTCCCAGCAGCCCCTCACTGGTATTAATGCATAGACCTGCGTAAAGCCTGTGTCTCTATGCTGTGGCGCAGGGTAATCAGTTAACCTGATTATGCCACTGATGAAATTAAATCATTTCAGTAAGTGAAAATAATAATATGAGTAATAGGTGCGGGGGATGGCATGTGCTGCAGTCCCATCCAGTGGATTTCATCTCCCTCTCCTCTCAATCTTAAACTCTAGCTCTCTCCTGTCTCTGAGGTAATTGAGGGCTCAAAAAAGGCAGCTGTGAAGCCAGTTGACATGTTGTGAAAATGCATGACATGTGCGGTGTAATAATATAAAGATCGATGTACAGTGTGATATCCTTGCCAAACTGACTCCAGCAGGGTTTGTTGTTCAGAAGCTCACAATAAACTGTCATAAAGCTAATTAAAAGCAATATGCCACCTTCACTGAAATAGTCCCAGCTATGTATTTATGTATGTCAGTTCGTACTGAAAAAGCACTAGAGCTCCCAGGCACCCTTGGAATGAGTGCTTATGGAGTCAAATATGGATTGAGAGTGCTATTCGTGGTGCTGTAGAGTACATTTGATAACATGGTATTACATCGCATGTGCAGCATGGTGAATACCGAGTAATTACACTGCCTCTTTGTGGATATAGTACAGCAGCAGAGGACTTATATATGTTCTTTCTGCCCTGGACATGGTGTCCTTTAACCAGATATTCTTTTTCGTATAGCGCTGTAGAAATCTGGTGTGCGTACAGGTACAATGTTACCGAAAGAGCTGCTGTGGAAGTCATGATTCACAGAAAACGGGACCAGACCTTTGCAGAGGACCACACAGTGCATGATAGAAATCAGAACGCAGCAGCAGGAATGAGTCGGCAGATTAACAGCTGGGCGGTGGCTAAGCTAACCAGAGGCTGATTAAAGGCTTTGCACCTGTCACTTGTGTAATGATATTAAATAGGAGAGTGAAATTAAAGACAATTATGGATAATGATGGCACTCAAGCCAACCCTAAAAAAAAATCCAGAGAATGGTAAACACCAAATTCTAGATCAGGTCAACTCGAGCCTGCAGGGGTGTTAGTGGTGGAGTCATGCTGGGTGAACCAGCTGTGGGCCAGGCGGCCTTTTTATTACTGTAAGACACCACAGTAGCTAAAGGATCCTCTGTATGCTTTTTGCAAGACCTCTAATTCTGCCACTGAATGTCTTAGAGGTGTGTTTGCAAGACCATTTTGAGAAGGATCAGTCAAGACCAATATCAAATAAATGCTGAATAGTTTGTGGCGACTATCATAGAATATTTTTTGCTTTGAACTTTTGCCCATCCCCACTGTAACCATGTGTAGTTTGTTGTAAAGTTGGACATTGCTGGAGACAGCTTCTCATTGACACCTTAAGAACTGGGGGAAACTCTCTGAATTATCAGGGAATATTAAGAAATGACTATGAAAAAGAATACTGACCCGTCAAAGTATTTTTTGTTTTTGTTTTTGTTTGCTTTTCAGTTCTTTTTTTCACAGATGACTTTCCATTTCATTCATTTTGAATTTACAATTTCCTCTCCCTTCAATTTCTGTAATCATAGGGAATGAAAAAATGACACCGTCTGGCTTGGAGGCTGACCCCTTAGACCTGAAACCGCCACAAGCAAGAAAGAGATCAGAGGCTGTCAAATATAAAAAGGTTGAGAAAGCAAGCTCCACACAGGAAAATCAAGCAGTGTAAAAAAGAAATGAGAGGTTGTTTTTTGTTTCCAACAGCCAACACATGGAACTAATTTAAGAGTCATCTCCTCACCTGCTAAATAAAAAAACTGCACTTATAGAGAAGATTGCTTACCTATTTTGGGAATTTCAGAGATATGACTTGTTTTGATCAAATATGACAAGCCAACATCAGATTTTTTTTAATGTAGTTTGTCATTTTCTAAATTTTGCTCTGCATTTTCATTAAAAAAATGCTGATGTAATGTCTTGTCTTTGAGAGGAAACAGGTGATGTTGTGGTGGGAAAAATCTCTGCACAATCCAGAGTGTAACTGCAGCATGTCTCTCCCTGAACTCCGTGTTTGTTGGCCTGAGTGACAAAGACTGCTCCAGGCAGAATGAACACAGATGTTGTCACTGACCAATAGTGTGCAAGCAATCATAATCTATTTGGCCTGTGAAGATTTGTCATCACAGTGAACACATCATAGAAATGCAATTGCTACACCATTATGGAGGACTGGCCCTTTGGGAGTTCTCAGATATTATCAGCCCATGTCATTGGTTGCCTTCACAGTCAGGCCTGCTAACCCTGAAGTAACACTCCCTCGATGAGTGATCTATTTATTTTTGCATGGCCGCCTTTATCGACAGAGTCTGTATGCTTTTGGGGGGGGTCTATCAGACTATTCCTGAGGAAGAAATCAGACCAGTATACATGCTATTTATTCAGGAAGAGCTGCCAGGGCTGTATCAGGTCAGAGCAGCTGTAACGATAGCATCATCCTTTCATGGATCCGCCATCCCTGCTTCTTGTTTACTGCTGTTTTGGTCGGTTTGTTTGTCTGCCTACCTTCTTCTGCCTTCTTTCACATGTCTAATGTCATTAGACTCAAATCCACTTATGCTGTTTCCAGCTTCATTACTGTCGTCAGTGCAGGCCTCTGTCCTCTGTCTGCATAGCATGGTGGGAGAGTTAATGTGAGGTGAAGCACAGATCAGCCTTTGTACTATCGATACATCAGGTATAGCACCTGGAAAGTTGCAAATATCCTCCTCCAAGTGAAAGAATTAGGGAGAGGTGCACCCGAGCGAGCACCTTTTATAGCATCTTGTGCATAGATCATTGATGACAGACAGAGGAGAAACTTTCTGAGAACATATTGCTCCATCTTGTTCAGAAGTTTCTAAAGTGAAGTGTAAGCTTGCCATTGCTTTTCTACGCTTCAGGGGAACTCGGTATAAAAAAGATGATACAGGGGTGATCATTAATAATCTATGAAGAGGATACAGCACGGAGCCTAAAACAGTGTAAACGCCTGTACTTCTTTGAACCTAGCATTAAAATATTCATCATGCTGTGCTTATGTCAGCCTAAGTTAGAGGTTACCTGTCTGGACTTGTTTTGAGACCCTCTGGTTCTGCCTTCTGTTCTCCTCTACCTGTACTCCTGTCTGAGCTTCAGTATTTCAAAGTATGACTATGTATGATCTCTAACTTCTCCATACACACCGAGGACACAATAAGTGCACAAACACAAAGTTCTGCATTTTTATTTTTGTGTTTTTTCCACCAAGTTTTTACTCTTTTCTGCATGACTGAAGAGGAAAATAAAATCAATTCATTGTGTGATAAACAAATCAAATATTCCTCTCTTGATATCACATTATTTTACAAACTGTTTAAACTAAACGTCTCGTCTTGTAAATGGGACAAAAATGTTTGACTTTGAAAGAACTATCACTTCAATTTATCTTGATTTCATTGCCCGAAGCCCAAGTTGTATAAGGGGAAAATTTACAACAGAATGAATCTCCTTGTCGATTAACCAAAGACAGGCTGACCCTGGTTTTGAGAGAGTTATGATTCTGAAACTACAACTCATCATACTGTTCTAATTTCCCTTAATTTAGCACTCCCCAGTTGTCCATAACAACACAGAAATATCCACAAAGTGCATACGAGGTCATTGGCTCTCCAGATGAACACTGACCTCTTCTGTGCCACTGACCAGCATCTTAGTCAGTTAATCTTCTCTGAGCTACTATGTGGCCTTGGGCTTATGATGCATATTACAGCTCATGGTACTTCCCCCTCGGCTCTCATCATCTGAGAATGAGTCACTGCTTTGGCTGAAGTCAGGGGAGAGGTCAAGAGATTTGACCCCTGGGACTAATTTCCCCAAGAGAGTGAAGAGTCCGTATTAGCAGAACAATGAACACCAAGCACACCACACTGTCATCTGCAAACAGTGAAGTAATGGCCTAATCACGTATGAATATTAGCTATGGTCCTTGTTCAGGTTATGCAATGACCTGTTGGTATGATCAATTTTAAAATTGTGTAGCAATAATTACAGCAACATGGAGGAGATCTGAGTGACATTGTGCAGATGACAACTTCCAGATGCAATTAAATCTAAAGCCATAGCATATTATAACAAGTTGGCTTCAGTATAATTTCTTTTAGCAAACATGGAGATAATAGATTGAGAGATTACAGAAATTTCTCCTTCTGGTCTTCTATTTGAATTCAAAGCAACTTATTTCTTAGAGGTTACACTTAGAATACAAGCAGCTGCTACCCTGAAGAGCATATCAATATGGCTCATGACTCTCACACCACATTTTAGTTGTGAGTGGGAGAGCTGAGTGGGAATATCTGCCTGCAGTTTTAGTTAGTATTCTAGCTCATTTTCAGAGATAGAGGAAGTCAAACAAAGCTTGACTTTTTTCTTTGTTCTTGAACTTTTTCCTTGACCCATACCATCCTCTAGGGCAGCAAAAATATTTTGCTCTTAAGTCAAAATAAATTCTTCAACAGTTTTGTTAATACAGCTGCCTACATTACATGACTTGGTATCGTCTCAAAAGTCTAATTTCTCTCATAGTTAAGACCTTTTAGTCAGCAGTTCAAGACTTGGCAAGACTGCAAATGCATTTTTTCTTAAAACTTAAATTTTACAACATTATTTTTTTAAGTTATTGTTTTCAGGATTTTTATGCCTTTAACAAATTAATGACATTATTTGCACAAAACGCTGAACATGTTTCGAACACTTGTATGTATTAGAGCAACCGTTAACCTTCTGGAATCAAATTTGTCTTCTCTATGGGAATCACTTATGTTGTTCCAGTTTGGTAATTATGGGATCAACCATAACAGTTGAGTTTTTTTTTTTAACAATTTCTTTAAAAAGTTCAACTGTGAAAAGGCAGGTTTCAGTACAGCCAATATTGTGTGTAAGATATTGGTTCAAAAATATGTAAATGTGTACATAGTGATCATAACAAAGGGTTTTCATTGGGAGTTTTCTGAAGTCATCACCTTTAGCTTTTAAAAAATGTTGACCCATACCCTTTTCTTCCTTCTTCTCACAGAGGACCTTCTTCCGCCGGGCTTCCCAAACATTGACATGGGCCCTCAACTCAAAGTGGTCGAGCGCACGCGAACAGCCACCATGCTCTGTGCAGCCAGCGGCAACCCGGATCCAGAGATCACCTGGTACAAGGACTTCCTGCCCATTGACCCCAGTGCGAGTAATGGGCGAATCAAGCAGCTACGCTCAGGTAAGGAAAGACAAAATATTATGTCAATAACTTTCTGCTTTTTATTTTTGAGCACTTTTTGCTACCCCAGGAGAATTTTGACTGTAGTGATGTAACTCTCTGCAACATCACTTAAGTTATGTTATGTAAACTTTTTAGGCAACCTCTAACTTTGCCTTTCCAGGTTATTGAATCTGAAACAGGGTTTTGTTGAAACGATCTAAGTAGATTAATAGAACACCAATTCATCTGAAAAGTGCATCCAACAGATATTGGTGTGAGTTTTGTGTTATATTTAAGATGAAGAATAAACTCGCAAGCATTAAGTTTGAATTAAAACATACAATATGTGTTAAGTCAACTTATCTAATCTCTTTACATCTACACAATATCAAATAAGGTGAGGATACTAAATGTCCTTGGTTAAAATGTTACAAATATTGATCCTCTGTTTTTTGACCATGTATTTTTAATCATAGAGAAGCTTTCAAAACTTTTTCCATATGTAATCCTGTTTAAAGTGTATAGCTTTACTGAATGAGGTCAAATGGTTCCTGACATTCCAGAAGTGTGTCACGTTTGACAGTAAGTGCAACGTCCACACACGACCGACAAAACTCAGAGGTGGGTATGTAGTCCTGTTCCCATTGATTGCACCCCACTGAGAGACACACTAAAGCAAAGTCTAATTATTTAGCTAATTAAGTGCAGGCCCTGGAGTAGCCCTGGGCAATAAGGGGTAGATATTTTAGGTCGATGATTTGTCGCCATTCGAAAAATCCAATGACTCCTATCTGATTTGTTGCTGCAAACACAAATCAGCGCAGACACTACTAAATAAAGAGTCTGTTACCATCGAGTTCCTGCCCTGAGTTGTAGCCCCTTTGAGCTGTACACTCAAGAA
The DNA here is from genome assembly GCA_030710495.1 of Labroides dimidiatus. NCBI lineage: Eukaryota > Metazoa > Chordata > Actinopteri > Labriformes > Labridae > Labroides > Labroides dimidiatus. The sequence continues at coordinate 12,249,081 of CM061146.1, forward strand.
AATCAATTTGTCATCTCATTATTTCACCTTGCTAAATAAAAATACACCAAGTCCACAGCTCTCTAACATGCCTTTAATTTTAGAAATGTGTTATGTACTACTTAACTGGTGCACTCCAGTTTTTTGTAGGTTAAGCTTTGACTTCAAGCTCAAATCAAAATCTTTAGTTAATGACTATGCTGGATGTTAAAACTGTAGAAATCTCTAAAAACTTTTTTTGTAACTTCAAACCCTCTTTCTAGGTAGCTTGATTTAGGGTTATTTGAATCAGAGTTTCAGCCAGTACTTTTGGCTTAAGTTTGAGGACAAGTAGTCTCAATAAACAAGCTGTTACTTTAGTGTTTTCATAACCATGCTCACTGCCAGTGTTCTCCTCAGTAAGTTCAAGCTATTTAAGGATGAACCAAATTTGTCTACATTTATGATTCCTTAACAAACCTACATATCCATCAGACTGTGAACTGTCAGTGCAAACAAGATGTAGACTTAATTGTAAGACCATTGCTCAAGAAAAACTCGCCTTAATACCATCAACAGTGAAGATTCGGTGCCTCTCCTGATATTTATTTTCACTAACAGATTTTATTAACAGGGTTGCAGTAGTACTGCAAGTATACTCCATTTGTATTAGTAATACAGATTTTTTTTTCTTTTTTTTACTTAGTTTTTGAGCTGTTATCAGACAAGAACAACCTGGAAAAGAACGTAGAATTGTTTCCCTGTTATCATTTTTACCATGTTGATTGATCGTCACTTTTTCTGTGGCTGGTGGTAAAGGAAAAGTCTTTTCCCTGCTTGTTGACAAACCTATCATCTGTCTTCATGTATCACAAATTTTTTCAACTGTCTTGTCCTGTCTAACTGAAACAAACTGCAGCTTTGTTGTCTCTCTCTCTCTCTTTCTCTTGTGTTTTGTCTCTACTTGTGTCTGAAACTCAGATGTGTCTTGAAGCACATTAATGAGTCTTCAACACATTTCATTTGGCTCTGACCCATAACACAAGTTTAAACTGGAAAATGATAAATCAAACAATAAAATGCAAATTAAAAATAACTATAATTTGGTATTTTACAATATACACTAATATGGGTTCATTTTAATTATTCGACAAAAGAAAAACACCCCTAATTAAAATCATAAACAGAAGTTCTGTACCTCATGGGAATGAAACATCAAATACCGAAGTGGGACACAAGATCCAACTAAACTGTAGTCTCTTTAAGTCTAACTAAACCTAAAATGAACTATGTTGTTCTTCCCCTTCCCCTTGTTTTGTCATTTTCAGAAGCCTTTGGTAAGTGTCTCACAAAGCCCAGCAAGCCCACCCACTCTCCTTGAAGTCGATGGCATATTTAAACTACTTTTTAAAATGCATGCATCCCCTGCTCTTCCCACCCCTTGTCCTTTTTATACCACTCATTCATTATGTTCTGTTTCTGTTTATCCATAACTTTTACTTTTATCCCCCCCACCTCCTTCATATTCAAACTTTATCTTCTTTCACCCCCTCAGACTGGAACTAAACACAGTGAAATCAAGGACAAGCAGCACGAGTTGAGGATGGGGTGGCTTGCTTTTACAGTCCACCTTCAGCAGCACAGTTTCTATTTAGAGGGATATTTTTTGTAGAGCAGGTTTTTTTAAGGCAAGATGCTAATATGCATGGCAAGACTGTCCAGTTAAACCACCATATCTATAGTATTTTAGCATTTTTATTGGACAATGGTTACCTTAGAGGTAGCTGTTTTCTCATGTACTTTTACCCTTTGCAAATTATTCAGATTTTTCTGTGCTAATGCCTGCTGTTACGTCTGGTTCTTTCTCTCTGCTGTGTAGAAAGACAGCCGGCTTTGAAGAAATAATTGGACTCTGTTTGAATCTGAAACAATTATTAATGTGCAGTCACAGCCTACAGTATTTTCTGTTTTCTTTGCAAGATTTATAGAATATGCTGCACCCCAGTAATATACTCCTGGCTGTTTTTGAATTCAGTGTAAATGGTTCAACCTTGAAACATGATTTACCCTCAGAAAGTGCAGAAGGTACTGATAAACACTGAGAGATTCTTGAGTTCTTTCCAGGTAGTGGCTATTGCAGAATCACTGTATAGCTGAACCCTCCAATTCCAAACTCGGGCTGGGTCAACCCTATGGTCTTGACCAAATATTTTCTCAGGAGAGCATTTTCTCCTCTCGCCAAATATGACCACACCCCCCCCCCTAAACTTACAAAACTCTGACTTATGCTCCATTGTTTGTGCTTTAACAGATGTGCTCAAGTGATAGTTTCATTTCTCTGTACCCCATACTCCTCCTGACTTTTTGAACTCCTTGCAAAAATACACCAAGCCATTCTGAGCAGGATATATTTTAACTACAGTTCAAACCACAGTTTATATGTTTGTAGGAGGGCTGGGGAGGAAATTACTTCCCTTGTTTAAATACAAAAGCTCTCATCGGTTAAGGTTAGCCTTTCAGGCTTGCCTTTTTTTGTGGCACTTTTGCTAGAAGGCTCATTTAACAACAAGGAATGATTTAATCTAATGAGAAAATGGCTGTGTGCTTAAACCCCTGAGGCTTTGGGTAGCAATCGTGGGTGACCAGTTTTAGACTAAAGTTTTTACTCATGTGCTTCTTTTCTAAGACTTCCCCAAAAAAGTAAAAACTTCTTAAGACAGCTTTTAAATTGGCTATTCAGTAAGGAACAATTGTTGACCAGATTGCTGTTGACAATTTCTTGGGGCCTTGTTCTTCTTCTTTTTGCTTGAAGCAGACACTCAAGCCTCAGGGGTCGCTCTAGTAACTCCTCACCTGTAATTAGAGGTTAGATAAAAACTTTAATTCTACCAGATAGACACTGGCACAATGGGTTCAAAAGAGTCTCACACTTTTTTTGTGCTGCACTCGCTCCTATAGTAATAAAATTCTCAATCTGATTCAAATTGTTGCTACCAACAACAAAAACCCAATGTGACATTTACACTTTTGATCATATACAGGAAAATAGAGCAGCCAGCACTTGTTTGCTAGAATGCTGACTTCCTGGCCGACGGGTTCTTCATGTGCCAGACCATGCTGTGCTAGCAGGGCAGTGATATTTGCATTGCAGTCCCCTGAGGAGCTCCCCCAGAAGTGTGGAGGGAGCCTGACATTTCCCTCCCCTCAAGTCCCTGTGGCTGCAGACCCCAGGCCCCTTTCTGCCTTGTCAGCCAGACAAGATTAACCAGAGGCCAGAGGGACAGTGAGAGGATTGGGAGGGGTGCATATTCATAAAGATTAAGGTCCTTTGGAATAGGAAGTTTGATAATCTTGACCTGACACTTGCCCCTTTACACAGAGTTTTACATTATGCATATTTGAATGTGATTCATGCAGTCAGTTGAGTTCTAATCTGAAATGTGGGAGAAATGGTCCACACATGTTCCCATCAAACAGCTCTGCAGGGAGCAACTGGGATCTTTGCAGATGTGGTGACAACAGTCACTTTTCACCTGAGACCTGCTGTGACACCACCAGGATCCCAAGCAGGTGTCTGTGGCGATGAGAAGGTCAGCCAGACGCCCTCTGGAGGTCGGTCAGGCTTTGACTCCCGGCCAATCACGCAACCCTATCCGTCTCACACGCAGATGGGCAACATCTCTGTCCAGATTGCCTCAGGCCAGACTACATCCTTCAATTTCATTTTTAATATATTCAGAGGGCTGTTTAACCAAACAGATGGGGTGTTCTGTGGAGCAAATAATACTGAGTTTCATAATGTGACGAGGTCAGTGGCCTGTTTAGATATATTGAGGTCATTGTCACTGTAAGCTGATCAACCACTGGCTGACCAAAGCTTATGAGGGGAGCTTATGGCCATTGGGTTGCATGTTGTAATTCAGGTGGATTTGCCAGTGTAAATGAATAAAGTTTAGTTAAAGCATGTTTTATTTTTATCTCAACCTGCTGCTGTATGATCCAAAAACCAGAAGTTCCAATCACCAAGGTCGCTCAATTCCTTTTCATTTGGTACAACTTTTAAGTGAACGACCTCACTCACTTTTCTTTCTTCTCACCACTTCCCTCCCTCCTCTTTTCTTTGACACTCCTTTGACTCCCAGTCCTGTGTGAATTCTACATGCAATACCCCCCCCCCCTTAACACCTGCTTTATTAACATAAACCTAAACCTTATCCTAACCTTAACCTAACTTTGACCTTAACCTCACCTAACCTTTAACTAGTAACCCCTAACATCCAACTAAAACGTCATCACAGCTAAAGCAAAATAAACCAACAGCTTTGCAGCCTCTAATCAAACTCTAACTCTTTAACAACGTAACCCTCCCAGACCCCTGTTGTGCTTTGTCTTGTGATTATCTGTGGAGTATGGGGTCTCTTAAATCATTTAAAAAATGGTTAAAAGTTCCTGTTGTTTTGCCTGTTTTCTCAATGCCTCAAGAGTATTACTGGAGATGCCATGCACTGTTTCAGATGTTTAAATGAAGGTAATCTTTTAAGTAACCCAAATTTATGTAAATGTTGAAACTGATCATGAGGAATAAATCTCTTTTCACAACTTCAGCTTGAAAACTAGTATAAAGGGATACAGTTCCATACATCAACATCCAAAAACAATTGCTACAGGTTTTTTTTTTTTTACTGTAAATGCACACCATAAGAGTAAGAAGATAGTTTAACACCTCTGTGTAGTTTTTATTGCAATATGACTATAATGTTTTTTTTTGGCCAAACTTTTGAAATATTCTCAGATGAGGCCATAATCTCAGAACTGCACAGTTATTCCAAGGAATGGAGTTGAATCCAAAGAGGTTCATTGCAAACCAGGCAAAACTTCAAAATCAATGATCACCTTTCACCTGCTGGTATCACAATGGACGCGTCACTCGCAGAGCTAGAAAAACAATGGCGTCTTTCAGAATGAGAGTTTCATCTATGCGTCCTAGCCAGACACACATCTAATTTTACTGTGGAAGAAATTGCAGACACAAATTTATTTCCTAATATATCAGTTACTTTAGATTTTATTTATTTCCAATCTTAGAGGGTTATGTTGAGAGATCAGCTGACATTGGTCGTCAGCCTAAATGTTGTCAAGGACTGAAACTTTGTGGTGAACGTGGGGTTGAGCAAGAAGACGGAGCTTGCAGTTCATCAGTTGACTCACATTCCAACTTTTATCTATGGTCATGAGTTTTGGGTGGTGACCTATAGTGTGATATTACAACAACAAGTGGATGAAGCGGGTTTCCTTTGAAGGCTGGCTGGGCTCACCCCCATAGGACACAGATTTCAGATACCCAAAAGGAGCTTTGAGTAAATTCACTGCTCCCTCGCTGTTTCTTCTGTGGTGCTTTCCGTTCTGGTCTTTTAGGCCTGTCAAAGAGTTACCCTCACAGAAAGACAAGAAAGTGTTGCTAGGTAGAAGATGGACTACTTTGTTTGGCCTCCTGCTACGTTAAACTGTTGGATGGATTGATGGATGCTTGGATTAGTGACAGTAGAAGAGTATTGTGGTCTTGATGGTAGAGCTAGTTGGAAGAAGTACTGGCATGTGACCAGGCCTGTTGTGTGCGGCTCAATGGGTAGTGCATACCCTTGACCCTTAGCTTTATGCCTGCAGGCCGTTTATGCTAAATAGGGTTTATCTACTGGGTTGGCACCACCATGCTGGCACTCTCAAGGGATTGCTGAAGGCATATTGTTGCCATGAGTCATCCTGAGATTTAAAAGGGAGACTAAGAAAAAAGCAAGGAGAGAAACTGTGTGAAAGACTGAAAAGCAGTGAATGAGTGAAGGGGCAGATAATGTAAGAAAAGATTAAACAGTTTGGAGAAGCTGTTAGAAACCATTCAATGGAGAAAAATATAAGCCAGTAGGGAAGGGACAGTTTAATGCTTGCTAGAGAGGCGGTTGAAGTTAAGCTGACTCCCCAACCCACACCCAAAGCTCTTCTTAAAAGGGATCCATTATACAAAAAAAAACCTAGGCAATGTTTAAAAACCTACCAGTCACTGATTGGATAAGCTCAATATTTTATTGTCCTTAATGGGACATTTGGCTTGCAGTCAGGCATGTAACACAATACATAGTCATAATAAACACAGAATAGAGAAACATACTATTCTCAGTGTAATAAAACAATGGGAAGAGAGAAGAGGAGATAGAATGACTGGGAAGCTTGGCTGAAGAGTCAATCCCTCCCTCTAAAGCTAAGTTTATGACCTGTAGGATAAGTAAGACTTTGAATCTGATTTAACTTGCAGTTGCCTGGAGGTGCAGCCAGAGCCTTTTTCAGTGAAGACTCCAAATCGCCCTCAGCAAGTTTTGTACTAATGTAGATAACAGGATATAAAAGTGGAGCCTGAATTGTTTGACTGACCTCTTATTTAAGTTCAGCTGGCTGAGAAAGGTCATTTACCACTAGTTTGACCAATGTCTTCAGGTCTAATGTTGCTCGCTCTGCCTTTTCACTCCAGTTGCAGCCATGATAGAACACATGCCAACACCTTGAGCATCTTCAGCTCTGTTGATGAAGCGTTGTAAGCCCTGTCTTGAAATGTCAAAGGTAAGGAACAGAGGAAACAGTACAGAAAGCACAGCTTCATGAATCACCCAGTTTCTTTGTGATACCAGCAATGAGAGGTATTGTTTTGGTTCTTTTTCTCTGGAAAACAAATCTTTGGATGCCCCTGTAAAATATCAACCAGTGGTTTGATAGTCCAATTCAAGTGACCCAGCTCTCAACTCAAATAACTCTTCTAACTATATCTAACATTAACATTGAACTAAACTGATGTTGTGTCTTCCATTTTTGTGTCTCCTCCAGAGGGTACCCCGATTCGAGGTAAGATCCAACACAGTAAAAAGTAAAAAAAAAATAAATAAATAAATAAATTGATAATAAACCGGTCATAACCTATCCTAACTCTACCCAGCTGACTTAATAAGTGGAATATCCATTGGAATTTCCCTCCTTAAAATGACAAACCTTTCCACTAACATTAACGTCCCATTTGTGTTTGGGTTCTCTGTGCTATGTTCATGCTGTGATCATATGTGTTTCACACCTTCGTTTCCCATGCCATCATTCATGTACAGTTTCTCCACCTCTTTACGTGTTATTTGTGTGTTCCCACTGAGTCCTCCTCATCAGCAGCAGCACCAACTACTGCACAGTTTAAATTATGTTACTGATTGGTTATGATACCAGATTGGGAAGCAGAGGGGAGGGATGGTGAAGGATTTTACGAGATGATGTTTTTTTTTTTTTCATTGCTTTATGCCTCTGACATTTAAATTCTTTGGTTATGGACATGGAACTGGAGGGTGGATGGTGGGGAATTCATGGTGGGCAGCTGTGGCCTCATGTTGATAAGGCCAAGCTATTGAATACTGTTCAACTCAATCCGTTTATGGTCTTTCTTCCTTCCCTGCTTTGATATCCACCAAATCCTTCTGTCAACCATCAGAGCAGAATCCATATCCCATACTCATGGTGTGTCGGGGAAAGGTGGTATTAGATTTGATTTGCTTCCCTCCTGTTAGTCTGCTGCATTGAAACCCGTACAGGGAAAACTTGAAAGTGGATGGTTGCAATGGCTGCCTTTCCAAAGATAATACCCAAACCCTACCACACCAGATATATTTCTTTTAAATTCAAAGGATTAACAGGATATCAAGGTGGGAAGGACTGTCACTCCAATTAATTACATACATTTTTTTTTTGTTTGTTTTTTATGGACGATGTCACATGTATCTAACCTCCTGGCTTTATTACTGAACACCCTTTGATTAAATGTTTTTGTTATAAAGTGCTTTTGCTTCACAGGCTGAGCAGGTAAGTGAATATCTTAGTTTGCCCTTTCAGCCCTCCTATATTTGGGGGAAGAATAAATGCTTTTATTTTTACGTTTTAAGTTAAGGTGATTGAATTCCTAACAGAGTCCCTCCAGTTAAATCCAGATTCCTCCATCCTAAACTGTTTCATTCAAGCCACATGAGATAAATCTCCAAACAGCAGCATGCTCTCAAACATATTCATGAGCACCTGAGGATTTGTAGTGAATTCAGACCCTTTCTTTTCAAAACCTTCACTCATGACCACCATCACCAAACCCAGCCCTCCCCTCTCTGCTTTGTGTGGATGAGGTCTCATAAATCATATTGTGGTGAACAAAAGCAAGCGTGACTTATGAACTCTGCATTTGCATAATGAGATCAGCAGCCTGAAAAAGGCGATTTCTCACCAATGCGTAACTGCATACTAACACCGACTTGCCTTCAGGAGTCTATGCCCTGTGAGTGGAGAAAAAAAGTAAATATTATAAGATCCAGAGAGTGATGCAGATCTTATTGAGATAAAGGTTTCTGAGAAAGATGTTCTTAGTTTGCATAGTTGCTTAAAGTCAGTGCATGCAGTAAAGTAAGGTGACTGACTGGAAACAGACCAAAGGGGTGCTTCATTTTGACTTAAATCTTTCTGGCAAACCAGCTGAATAAATTCTTGTGATCTTAAGCATCTTCATCCTCAAGGTATTTGCTGCCAAAATGGCTAGGTTAGCTACTGTGATAACATTTTGGATGAGAGATACTGTTCAACTCCCAGGAGTCAAGGATGCACATAAACAAAAAGGGCTGCCAGTAGCGCTGATGCAGGTAGCAAACTTTAAAGATGCCTGGAACCAGGCCATCCAACCAGAGGGTATTTTTCTTAAGCCACTAAAGCTATATTGAGTTCCTACATTCAAGTTACAAGAGATAAGCTTCTAACTTTTCCTTATAAGGGACATACTGTTGACAGAAGCAACAGAAGATGCCAATTGCAGTAACACAGTCAAGGAGAGTCCATTAGGTTGGTTACTAGTTTTGGTTAGGCTAGAGTTAGAGGAAAGTTAGCACAATTTTACCCACAAACCCCAAGAAATGATCTAAGATAGAAATAAGAAATATTTTAACTCAGCACAGACAGAGAGCAGCGTTGAGCATTATGTAAAGGGTTTAAATTCAGAAGTGTTATATCCTTTGAAGTCCAAGGAGAGAGAAAGTAAACAACAGATGACAGTCGGGTGGAAATCACTCAGTTTGCGTCACTTGAAAGCAGCAGTGTCATGCTCATATGGATCAGCAGATTCCCAAAGTGTAAAACCTGCATTAATTTAGCCTCCATACAGAGCCAACCAGGTGCTGGCCTTGAGGTAGGCATTAGGTAGAAAGGTTCCTGGACTCCCTACTTGCATCATTACTGATTTCATGGGAGCGTTACAAGCAACCAGATGGGCGCTGACAACAATGGCATCATACGTGGGGCCCCATGCTGCTGTGATCACTGCGTATTGACCTTGAGGTGGTGGCAGTGTACCCAAGTGACAGCCAGGAAACAGACAGAAGGAAAGGGAGACTGAGAGAGAAGGGCACTGCCAAACTTGGCTGCTGTTTGTCCACACTGGCTGACTTTTCTGTTGTTTGATTATTCAGACTACACATTTGTAACTGAAGTCTGCAAGTTTGTTAAAAGTACTGATCTATATGGGACTCATACTATGTAATGCTCAGCTTGAAAACCATCATATGTTAAGATTGGGAAATATTAATGAACTCCAATATGGTAATTTTATTTAAAAAGTTGATGATTTGGGATTTTAACTGCAGTAAAGATATTTTGTTTTGGGTAAAAGAAAAGTGACTAAGGAGGCAGGAGTGTAGATGAGAAATGAGGGACTAATGATGGACACAATTGACAAACGAGAAATAAAATGATGAAAGAACAGCGTGCCACCAGCAGGCCTGAGTGGGCTGCAGAAGAAGCAAGAGGGAGGGAAAGAGAGAGTGAGACTTGGCCAGCCATTTTGTTGATCGCCTAAACAAATCAATCAAGGCCCGCCGGAGCACACTAATTGAATTACACAAATGGGACAGGAGGGGGGTACACATGGCAAAGCTGCTACAAAGCAACAACAAGGGTGGGCATACCACGGCTTCAGGCACTTTCTGAAATTAATCATCCGTGCTGGCCCCTCCTTGCTTTTCTGTTATCCCCTCATCTGTCCTTCTTTTTCTTGTACTTGTCAGTCACTTCAACACTTCCTCCCACAGCTGAGACCTCTTTTTCTATCCCTTTGTTTTTCCCTTTCCACTTTTCTCTTTCTGATTGCCCCCACACAAAATTTTCTGTCCCTTCCTCTTCCCACAACATCAAACTTAACTACATTTATTTTTATTAACCTATTTATTAATCCCATCATCCCCATACACCAGATACAGTTTCTTGTAACAGAAAGAGTACTGAAAGCATGCTAGGGAATGTTTCCCTTGAAATGTACTGTAACATATTCGACTTGCCCCATTGAAGGTGTAAGTTGCAAGCTTTGCCTTTGACAAATCTCAACCCCTACAATTATTTAGCAAAATAATAAAGACTGTTGAAACAAAATGTTCATTTTCAACAGCTTTGGTACAAGGATGTCTGTTCCTGAATCTTAATAGGCCTTCAAAAACATGATTGTTGAACTCTGCCCAGCCACTCTTCTTTGTTATCACACCTTGGCACCTCAACGCCCCTCATCCAATAAGCCTGCGGCATGCAGTGCTGTTAACCAGGGCAGCTGTCAAGGCTGGAATAAATGTCTCAGACCCACTGCCCATTACAGCATCTCTCATCGAATGGATGAAGGCAGTGAACATGCTGCAAGACAGCTGGGAGTGGGTTGTAGTGGAAATTCGAGGCTGTGAATGTTGGTGGGCAGGAGGGGTCACTTTGAGATAGAGACTAATTGGTTCACATGGAAGTGATGTCATCATGATCAGGGATTGTGTTTGCTTTAATTGCAGCGTGCATCACAGAATTAGAAAAAAAATAGCAAAATTGTACCAGTATTTTCTTCACTGACCCAAAAAACTTGAATTATTGCTCAGCAGGGGCAGTGTTTTCTAGGTTTATTAATGGTTGTTTTGGCTTTGAGGTGTAAAGAGGGTCAGTCCCTGGCATCCAGACATCTTCAATGCCCAAAACAACTCTTAATAACATCCCCAACATACCCAGGAACTTACAATCCAACAGCTCAAGTTTGACTTAAAACTTGACATAGTTGGTTGCCATTGACGTCTATAAGTGTCAATTCCATTACAACCATTAATGCATCTAAAGATGTCAGTTCTGTATTTTAAAAGGTGGGCGTGGTGTCTAGTGGAGCTTGTCTATCAATACCAGGCCTTTAAACTACTGTAGGTAGCAGCAGTGCTCTCCTTGGATGAGAGATTAGCATCAATATGAGAAGAAGATATGAGATGACAGAGACATGGCAAGACATTGCAAGTTGGAATAGTTCCGGCAGCTCACACTCCAACTGAGGACGTGTTATGGTAGTTCAGAAAGGGAGAGATTGTGTTTTGGGGTTGTGAGAAAAGACACTGGAGGTCATGGAGAGGATCAAAGGATGGACTTTCAGAGACGAGCGCTATCTAAAAAAGTGTTTTCCCTTTTTTTTTTTTGTTTTGTTTTGTTTTTCTTTGGATAAAAAAACACAAAGAGAGATTAAAGAAAAGAGTCTACTCTTTCTTTTGGTAGTTTCAGAGTTTACATAGCCAAGAACACAATAATCTGCGGGTCTTGAAGATTGGTGAAAATGAAAAAAATAAAAGTGGTCTGAAAATGGCTGGCAGCGAATGAGTTAAATTGAAGTTTCCGTATAAAATATGACATTTAAAAAAGCAGCCAGGATTGTTTTTCATCATACAATCTTTTGTCAAGCTGGAGTCTCAAATATCACAAACTGAACCCCAACTGATAAACTTGACTCTGGTAGTTTTTCACTGTTATTGTGTTGGTGATAAGATTTCCCAGCCAGAGATATTGAAGACATGCCATAAGGCCCCTAAACAGGCCTGACTTCATAAGTACTGTACGAACATTTCGTGACTAACATTGTAAATCTGTTAGCAGCCAGGCAAGTCTTTATCAGTGAACCCCCGTTGTGTGAACAAACTGGCTGCATGGTTTTTATTGTGCTCGTGAATGATAATTTTCAGCATTTATTTGACGCCCTGTGTTTCCCCCTTTTTCCTGATAAAAGAAGAAAAAAATGCCACCGGCCAATCGTGCTCTGCCGAGCCACAGGCTGTCAGGGTAGACAGAGTGCAATTATGCTAAACACACAGAGTGCAGTCATTTTTTAAAAAAGACAAAAGGAAATGGTAGGAACCAGACACATGCTGGTGACAAGGCTTTTCAAAGGGTGGAGTTTGTTTTAGTGTGAGCACATACACACGCCTGCTGCTGCTGATAGTACATCAAAGAGTGTTCGCTTGGATTTGTGTGTTAAAAGCCCTCAGAGGTCTGTTTTCTTAAAAGCCAACATTATCTAGCTTTAAACTGACTGCATGCCCAAGAAAACCATTACTGCTTCAGAGAATATAACAATTTTATAAGTTTTTAGTCCATCAATTGGGAAGATCTTCTGCAGATTACAGGGACACTTGATATACTGAAGTCGAGATGACAAAATAGACAACAGCTCATATAACATCAGCAGGTAACTGTGTCCTTGCTGTGTGTGAATTGGACAGAGAGGAGAACCAGCTCTCAAAACAAAATTAAGATGCAATCTTTTTCACTCCCCTTTGGATTTTGGTTTCTGGTCTTTTTTGAGCTGTCTTCTTCCATTACACATTTGTTTACGCAGATCTCATCTTACTCAAAATCCAATAAACATAGTGAGAGTTGGATTGATTTTTGATGTGTTTTTCAAGCAGTAAACCATTTTGAGATAAGTCTTGCCTCACCTACTTTTTCATGAGGGTGTGTTTGTGACAAGTCAAACAATTTTCTTTTATCTAGGGACAGAATAGGGACAGAAAGAAATAAGTATGTAAACCCCCAATCCCTCCTCCATCCCTTCCTCTTTCGTATCTCTTGCTTCTTTTGTCACTCCCTCTCTCTCCCTCCAGACATTTTCTTCCCCATTTTTTCATCTTTCTTCACTCTTTCTCTCTTTCCCTGTATTCCGCCTGTGGAGAGAGTCTCTCTGTGGTCTTCACTAAATAATAGCTGGAATATGTAATGAAGCTAGAGGGGAATTGGAAACAATAGATAATACCACCTAGCGAGAATCCTCCATCAAAGATGGCAAGGAACAGATGAAACTCCCTCTATCCTGTCAGAAACCATCTATGTTTCTCCCCTTCATGCTATCTCTCTCTCTCACTCTTACTCGCCCTTGTATACCAGGAGGTGGAATTTACAGCCACCAATATGTGTTTTAATTGGCTGTCATCTAGCTCTGTTTGGCTTATTTTTTGTCACCTGGCCACATGTAAGCAGTTGTTTTTGTTGACCTCTTGATAAAATGTTAAGATTTATTTTTTGATAAGACATTATATTTCTGGAAGCATTTGGACCTGCAAGCTGTCAGCAGTTGGAGCACATTGAATGACAGTGAATAAAATATAGAACATTTCACCTTACCAGTCAACAAAAATGGGATTTTGGCCCTCTGCAGGCTTTTTTAGCATGATTATTTATGAAGCATTGAAAAAAAAAGCACCATGTGAAACTTCAGCCTTCCAAAGATTTTCTTATTCAGCACGGGGACCAAGTCTAAGGAGCCTCTGGCAGAGCTTTCCTGGATGCGTCCACCCGGAGTTGAACTTCACACGGTCGTTACTTTGTGATCTACCCGGTGTTGAAGCATTCGGCTTCAGAGCACATTCCAACCCACCTGCCACCACGCTGGCATTTGCCGTTTCAAGCGCACATTAAACACATCCAAATCAGAACCCTGCATAAACGTAGAGCGAAGACTCCTGCACCACCTGCACTCTGCAGGTAGACATTTTCATTTGGTTCGTGAGCCAGGAACTGTTCCCTCTGGGGGGTGGGGATGATCTGAGCTGAAGAGGGAAATGAAGAGGAGGAAAAAATAGAGTATGGATTGTTTTAGCTTAAGGTCTGCTTTCTTTTTTTAAGGCAGATATCTTCATACTGACAGACTGAGGGTGTAAAATACTCTTAGAGTATTAGGCTAAGGTGGAAGCGTGACTAATCTTTATAATTAAGCAGAATCGATGGACTCATTTGTGGCACAGCTGAGCAGCGTTATTAGACCAGTGTTCCAGAATAGCAGCTTTGTACAACATTGTGTTCCCTCCACTCACTGATCTGATGGAGTAAGTTATGGTATATTGCAAAGCATCCTGGGCAGCGGTTGCCGTGTTGATGCTTCCTGGCTAAACACTAACGAGTGCTGGTGCCGTGTTTGTCAGGGAGGCCTGGGCTGCAATCTGTCTGCTGAGCCAGCCAGAAGCCCTAATGATATCATCAGGAAGTGCCGTCAACAGCGCTCTAACGAGGAATGATCTGACGCGTGTTGTTTCACCTCCCTTCCCCTCCTCCTACGTCCCCTTCTCTACTGTTGTTGCCAAGCATTTAGGTGCTCATGCAGGAGATAAAACCTGGGAAAAAATTCACTCTTTTTGAAATAAACAAGCCACGAGGGACTCATATAAGAATGGATACCCTAAAATTTGACAGTGTGAAGTAACAAAGATGGAACGAGCAGAGTATCTGGTGTAGGCATAAATCAGAGAGAATGTGTTACTTTTAGATGAAAACTTGAGGGACTTTATAGCATATGTTTAAAATATAAAATGCACTGAATCAAAATAAATTATTTAAAATACTCTAGAAGTGATTTTTGTTCATATGGGTATAACTTCAGTTTTTCACCCTGATGTATTTATATGAAAATGTCTTTAAGTGTTCCTTGTTTGGTAGCTCAATTCATCACACTTACCTCATTTTAGCGCTTTTTTGTTGTGTCTTTTTGGAGTTGCAAAACAACTCACAAACTTAGTTCAGATTTATTCATTCAGATCCTCTTCTGTCTCTGGAGAGCTGATGTTGCAGAGGAACCCAGTTCCCATTAAGATGATGGTCTGACTCTTTCATGCTCTGTCACTGACAGATTAAACTAATCATCTCCTCCCAACTTTCTCTCTCTCTTTCTTTTACTCTCTCTTCCCCCCCCCCCCCCCTCGCCTTTTTCGCATGTTGTCGTTTCCCAGGTGCCTTGCAGATCGAGAACAGCGAGGAGACCGACCAGGGGAAGTACGAGTGCGTGGCGTCTAATGTGGAAGGCGTGCGCTACTCGTCCCCTGCTAACCTTTATGTGCGAGGTAGGGAGAAACCCGGTCCCAGAGTCAGGCCAAAATTGAAAGAAAGAATATGAAAACATCCACCCTTTCTGACTAAAACAGGCTGCACAGTGCAGCTCGGCTTTGAGTGGCACTAATGTAGAGATTAACAAATGATAATTACTTTCATAAGCACAGCTGAATTTGCAAAAAAAAATGTATTCTGCAAAACGGTATTATCCCAGTAGTATAAATCTTTAAGCACTGATAGAACTGCCTGGCCACAAATGTAATTTCATATGTACTGAAACTTCCAAATGCAAAACTATAATTGACCAACTAATGTTCTTCTCTGTTATGATGTTATGCTCCATTTTGTCTTTGAATGCCCTCCCCTACTCACTCGGAAGGAAATGTGTAGCACAACAAGCCGTATGTCTTTACTCTATCAGTTGTGAGACACCTCTTACCTGTAATGTGTGCACCTTTGTCAAAGTTATGGAGCCCAAACAGGGTCGAGAAGTTTTTCTTGCAGGTACAGGAGCACTACGGTAAGTGTTGATTTTGATTGGGTGGCGAGGTATTAAAGCCGACCAATCAAAATCCAAACCTCTTCCTGTTCTCCAGATTTGGAGGTAAAAAAAAGGATTTCCTTGGTGAATAAATAGTTAAGGAGCTGCTTTGTATTGTATAAAAATGTCCTATCTCAGAGGTTATAAATAGTACACTCCCTCTACTTTTTCAGCATGGTGTTCTGGAGCATAAATCTATAGAATTCCCCTGTTTCTGCTTTGGGATATTATCTTTAAAGCTTTATACAGTCAGTAGTCATTTTGGCTGGCATGTTCCAGCAAAGTGGAGATATGAGAAACAAACAGTCACAGGGACCGTTGAGTTTCATTGGAAACAGGCAATGAAGACAAAAGCCGAGCCTCTACCACTAATGCTAAATGACATTGAATCCCTGTTGAGGGAGCTTTGATAAATTGAAACAGATGCATCTCGGACATGCATTATTTATATTGTGCATATTAAATAAAGATGCTTCAGTATCTACTCAGTTTGTTCCCTCTGCTGTGTACCAAATAACTTTGTTCCCAATAAATAATTCACCATTCTGACATTATAAAATGGGTCAGGGAGCTGCTTTTTCATTATTATTGCTATTATCATACCCTGTGAAGTAGCAGCGTAGGGAAGAAACACTGAACCGTGAGGGGCTGTAGGTAGAAATATGGTTAGTGTCTCTCCTTGCCAGCATTCATCCTGGAGGCTCATGTGATGCAGGGACTACTAATGTCAAGTAGCTGAGCACTTTCTTCCATGTAGAGCATGGTACAAATTAAAAGATTAACAGCAAATTACAGTGAAGAGCTCTACAGGAATCATTCAAAAACAATTATGGGAACACTTCCATGACACAGCACTGGAATGTGTAGTCGTACTCTCAGCTATATCCTGATACCATTTCCAACAATTCATGCAATCCTCATGAACACGGGCTCCATCAGCATGCTTTTAAAAGCCTACACAAGAGTCATAATTACGCAGGTACTTTCACACGATGTAACACACTTGTTATGCCTTGATGGTGTCAACCTTTGTCTGTTTTCAGTTAACTTTTGTCAATCAATTCTGATACTTGATGTTGACTATGTTTTGTTCACAAAGCGAAATGCACTTGGGATTAGCAGCTGTGGTAGGGATCAATTTAAAAGACTAAAAAGTGAGAGGATAAAGCATCAATGTTATCTGGAGCATAATTAACCAAAAATTGACACTACTATCCAAACAAAGATGATGATAGTTGTTCTGATTGGCTTCTAAAACATTGTTACTGTCTTAAACTGCAGCTGCTAATTTCAGCCAAACTGTGTCTTTTTTCTTTTCTATCTCTCATTAGTTTTTATTTATTTTCTCTTTATTTGGTTTCCTTCTCTAACAAAAGCAAATACTGCCACCATAGGAGCGTCTCCTTGTGGCTAAAAGGAGCTTGTGAAATTTTGAATTATGAGTATGGTACGCTTGATTTAACTCCAGTGGCGCCTCACTTTTTTTTGTTCTTGCCAGGCAACAGTGAGGCCACTGGGGTGAATCTGACTGTTTTGGTTCAAAGTTTATCTAAGGGTGGGAGGGGGCAGGCAAGTGTACTTTCAAGACGGGTGTCACTGGTAGCAGGGGTAAGGGAAAAGGAAGGGAAAAAAACAGATGAAAGAAAAGGGAAATGTAGCTGCAGCTAAACACCTTGAGGTGGCTTTTTTTACTCTCTCTGTGTTTCCCCTATTTTTCTCTTCTCCTCATGTCATTGTGTTCTGCATCAACCCCTTTACATCCCTCAGAGCTTCGAGAAGGTTGGTGTGTTTTTTCTTTTTTACTTTTTTTAACCCACATTTGAAAAAAAAAATTCAACATGTTGAAAAATTTTAGCTGTATTTGCCTATTACAGAGCTCGATTCATGACTAATTTGAAGAAATACTAATCAGTAAATCCAAACTGCTAAATGATTATGAAAGGAATGTTTCTTTATTTCCAAGGAAGAAATGATGAAAGCAAACCCGATTAGCTCGGGTCTTGTTAATTTACTTTTATGTTTGCATTGTGGGGCCTTTTCTCGTTTTGCATCCTTTGGTATTGCTTCTGCACCTAAAGGCTTTTCTTGCACATGTTGTCATGGAAAACCCAGCACGTGTAAATAACAGGACTTGTTGCATGATGGGAGAATGTAACTGCGCTCGCATGCCTGCACAGAATTCCTTTGGCCGTGTTGGTCTTAATTTTGCATTCCCTGTTTTTAATTTTTTTTTGATTGTTTCCTTCTGTTTCTGTTGGTTAATCTCCAAGTGTTTTCCTGAAACAACCCTTTATTTTGGCTTTCCTTCAGTTTTTTTTTTTTTTGTGTTGTGATTCTGGTGTTGTGTGTGTGAACTTTCCTTTAGTTCTGTCCCTGAACTTACTTTTCTTTAAAGATGTGTCTTCTTGTGCTTCATTTGATTGTGAGATTTGTGTTTCTTTTTTTTTTTTTTTCAAAATGATGCTGCTCTGCTTCTTGAGTCCCGGAGTGCAAATGCAAATGCCGAATGAAATGCTAAATGTGTATACAGCCAGTGTTCCTGTCATCTTGTTTATAGCAATCCATTACTGCAAAAATTAGACCTGATTGAGCCTGATTGGGTTCCATGGTGATTTCAGCCAGCCATTAGGGGATGCCATTTACAGTGTTGTGTGGATCAATAACAATATAATGACTTTGACATCACATTCGCCGTTGCTTGGCGGGTGCTAAGAGTATCTTTTATTTTCAAATGGCGGCAGCTTAGCTGTGATTGGTTTTGTTGACTGACTGTTGTTTGTGTTCCCTCGCAGTTGACTCTCAATCAAATTATAATTTATTATTCAAAAGCCCTCCTCCCCTTGCGCGAACACTCCTCGAATAGAATTGATTTTCTGGATTATGTGACTAACTTCAAACTGGACTACATCTTGTCACACTATAATCGTTACTGAAGGCATTTGTAGCGTAGTCCTGCAACAGTCAAGAGAAAATCGAGATCCTTATGAGACTTTTGGAAAGGAACCACTGTTCTCAGCTAGGGTTACTACATGTGCCTCAACAGTTGTGGGTAGTTCAGTCGTATCATTTATTCAGCTAGAGGAGATAACACACTCCCACCCCTGTCAGCCTCCTCTGGGAGAAGGAGTTTTGTATGTACGGCTGTCAGAGTGTGTTGATCTCCCGGGATTAAGCTGATCTCTGTAAAGTATCTGAAAGTCATATTGAAAACGACTGCTGCGCAAGCAGCAAACAAATGAGCAATTTCCATGCTTTACAAACCTTAGAACGCTTGCTCATTTCTCCTCTGCTGGAGCCACAACTTGTTTTGTTGAAGGTCACCTTGACAGTAGCAATTCCCTTGCCAAGTTTGTGCAACAAGCAAGAGAATTTAAAGTCTTAAGTTTTTGTTTAGCCTTTTTTTATTTATTTACTAAGCTTTTTTGATGGTCATGACTTTTAAGGATCACCACAAAACCCCCAAATAGACAGCCTTGATTTAAAGATATTCAGTATAAGCCTGTGTTTCCTTTGATAAGGTGCTGAGTGCAGCTGATATATTTTTGGCTACTGCATCCTTGCTATTTCCTCCCATTGCACCAGCCACATAATGTTTTCCTTAAGGCTAGTCATTAGACAAATATATATAATGCCTCTGATCTAGCAGTTATTCCAGATGCAAATTAAGGTCTCTTTTCCATTGCCTCTTAAACCACTCACTTTAAAAGACTTTTGTCTGTAATTGTAATAGCCCAGTTTGTGAACGCCGCCAGTCAAAATTCTGTCACTACGTCCACAAAGAATGGCACAATCCCACAAGAACAAATGAAAACGTGTCCATCCCAAAGTCTAATTTCTAGTCCTATGAATGAAACTGATGCAGGAAGACTGAGCTGTGATGTACGCATGTGCACGTTTGCCCTCCTACAAAGGTATCTGCCTGATTTTTTGATGTGCTTGCATGTCCTGCTCTGCATTTGTGTGTAACGTTGGGAAAGAAAGCTAGATTACACCTTATGTTCTCACTGGCCAAACAAACCCCTGCCATCTCTATTAGATGTTTGCCTCAAGGAGTCCTGAAGTTAAAAGTCAACCCTTAAAAAACCTCAAACCACTGCCTGATGAGCATTTATTTTCATGCTAAACAAAATTGTTGCCACCCCATACTCCAATGCAAATATATGATATCACTCTCAGACCTAATCCGACTGATAATATTCTCTGAAGGGATCACCGGAGTGAGGGGACATACTTGCAATATCATTTGGCTGCTTGTCGTCTACCTGTAAATCAATAGAAAAAGGTGATATGCTTCAAAATCCCCTCAATCCACTGCTTGCTATTATAAGATACCCCAGCCATGATTCTTGTCAGTTTCCTTTAGGTAACAATTTCCATTTTGATGAGCCACAGATAGCAACTGTTTAGCACTGCGACAGCCAAGGTATGTTAATGCAGGCCGACCCCTGCAGCTTATATGTAAATGCCATAGGCCTCACCCAGCAAGTGTGACTAAAGGATCTCCATATTGCGCCTGTGTCCTCGGGCAGCAAGAGGGTGTAATCTCAGCTTCAAGGTGACACTAAAGGCTGCACATTATTTTGGCTTCCCCCCTCATTTTGGGGCAGCAATTTAAAAAAAAGAATAAAAATTTTTAAAAAAAATACTGCCTCACCAAAATGGCCAATAATGTCCACCTTCTGACCTCTGT
Organism: Labroides dimidiatus; assembly: GCA_030710495.1. NCBI lineage: Eukaryota > Metazoa > Chordata > Actinopteri > Labriformes > Labridae > Labroides > Labroides dimidiatus. The sequence continues at coordinate 12,269,471 of CM061146.1, forward strand.
GTTCTGGCACAAATCCCTCCACAACACCGCCCACTCTTAGACTTAGTGCAGTACTCTGGCGTTCTCTCTCGACTGCTTCTCACCTCGTCCACTGTGAGGCTTCTTGTCTTTCTCTCCACATTGGGGCTTGAAACAAGATTACATGTTGTTAGAAGTCCAAATGAAAGGCATATGTTTGTTTTGCTTTCTCTTAATTCCAAATGGGCCGGCTGGGCTCCTGGTTACTGTGAATGAGGAGCCTGTCCATGCAATTGGGATTCTTTATTTTCTTTCTTTCTCTGATTCTACATTTGAAACTCTTGATACCATAGTAGACACACACACACTTACAAGTTTTTGACTTACCAAACCATTGGCATGTCAGAGTTACTGAGTCCACTTGAGCATTAAATCATTTCATACAGGCATGTGTCGAGCTAACAATACCTTTGTGACTCATTTGCATGTGAAACTGACATTTAGACACAAAGTGGTTCCCTCTTGATTTATCATCTTCTCTCAGTAGATGTAGTGTAGTGCGCTGTATTATCTACCGACCTTGAGCTCTTGATCTTCTGTTGTTACCAAAGACTAAATTTATGTGTCAGACACTCATGGTGTATGCTGTTGACAGGTAGGCTCTCCCTTCGCTCTCTATTATCAATGTTTTCCAATGTTGCCAACCTGTCATACATTATAGAGCACTATGGAGCCTTTAATCCAGGTGGTTTTGTGCATTGGTATGTCTCAGATGTCCCTGGCCAGCCAAAGCCTAAAGTTAACAGCATTTGACTGGTGGCTGGTGTTGGCTCCCACATTTCCCCTGACATTACAGGTCCCCAAAGGTGAACAGTGACATATTCCTGTGGGGAAACCTCATTCACTCAGCCACTGCAGCTCCCGGTCCATTGGCTGACCTGAGCCCCAGGGAGAGAAGTGCACCATTAGACACACTTTGATTGGACATCCTCCTGAAATACAAACCTTGTTCGCCACATTCAGACTTTTTTTTACCATTTTTCTTTTGAATTGGAGGCGAAATTTACCAAGAGACAAATCATAGCTGAAAAAACATCTAATAGTTAAGATGCATTCCTCTTTGTTGAACACAGCTGCACTCTGGTATTGTCTATGCTGTTCGGACTTAGTTCTTTTTGTGGATCTGTTCAGTTTGGTTTCCTTTTTTTTTGTTTTTGTTTTTTTGCGTGTGTGTGTGTGTGTGTCTGGAACAATGCTACATTTGGGAATGAATGGCATGCTTGAACGGGCTTGGGTGACAGTTTTGGATTGTATTGGTTCCCCGGTGTCTGCCCAAGTGGATGGGGGTGCACCTGTATATGTCACTCATGCCATAGCCACACCCATGCATGTCGTTGTGAGGAATGGGCTGCCCTTTCACCTTTGTTGTTTCTGTAGGCCTTTTTTTGACAAAATAGGATGCATATATACATTTTCTATCCCTTTATAATGGGCTTTTTTGCCTTTTTCCCAGATTAACATTTTTTTTTGTTTGTTTTAAATATCCCCCATCTGGACTTCCCAATTATTGCATAATAATCACAGGAAAACCATGATACCTCAACAAAAAGTTATGCTTCCTGTTAGTAAATTTCCCATTTTTGAAGTTAGAGCAGCTCATGACCCTGGAGTAAATTTTACAACAGTTTTAAAAGAGCCAAGAGAGGCTGATAAAAAAAAGTTTTTTTTCTATTTCAAAACTACAGTTTGTCTATTTAAAGACAGACTCTTGAACAACCCTGTTCTTCCAAGTGAGTTTTATGCCAAATCAGAGAGTGTTTTTTTTATATCCCACAGGCGTTTCGCCACAGGTCAGTGTTAACTTTGCCCTCAAGGTTGAGTCATGTCTTGCCCATGTTTCAATATATCTGAGGTAAATAGTGATCAACAGTGAGAGGATGCATATAGAGTAGAACAGTGAAGGACAAACCATGGGGCCAACAGTAACTACAGATGGTCTGTGTGTGATTGAATCTAACTGTAGTGTACTAATCTGCTCTGGCTGTTAAAAGCCATGGCCCATAGCACTGGCTTGCTTTTCTTAACAATTAGGCTTGGATCCAACAAACTAAACATAAAAAAACCTCAATTTACATTTCATTGCTCAGGTCAGTAAATGTCACTTCTCCTCCTCACAATGTGTAGCTGGTATTTGTGCCCTTATTTTGTTGGAAAAGTTAATCTGTCCCATGCAACGATCATAAGAATCCCATTTGGATTGACACGGTGTACTTTGGAATGCTACCTATCCTTGATACCCTTTCCTGATTCTCCCTTCCACTCCCCACCTATCCCTCTCTCTCCCACACACACAAACACACACACACACACCTCACATCCACCCAGCCCAAAGATCTTATAAGTTACATTTGCATTGAGGTGCAATGTTAAAGGCGGGGAGGAAGGGAGGTGTAGTTGATTCTTGATTTTAAGCCCCAGTGTGTGAGACCTCCAAACCCACTTTGAGCCATGGTCTTCTGTATTTTTTTCTTTTAATTTGGCTTTGATTTGTTTTAGTTTGGAATCACAGTCTCCTTATTCTATCCCCCACTTAAACCCTCCTCCTCCTCCTTCTTCCCTTTCTCCAACAACCCAAACCCCTCCTGTCCCCCCTTTGCATACTGTACAGTATGTCTGCCCATCCGTCACTGTCTGCTCGTCTCCCTCTGTCTGTCTTTTTGTCTGCTGTCTTGCTGCTTGAGTCTGTTTTGTTCTGCCTTGTGTCTTGTCTCTTGTCCCTGTCTTTCCTGTCTTGTCTATCCGTCTGTCTCTTAGTCAGCTCTTCCATTTGGTTCATCATTTTTGACCTCAGCATCCATGCTACTTTGCCTCTTTCTCTTTAATCTTCTTTGCATCCCAACAAACATTCTGACACAGACAGATATTTGGTTTGCACTTAGTTTTTAAAGATGTTCTCATTCTCTGTAGTATCACATCGCTACTGTCTATACTAGTTTATTTTTATTATTTGTTTTCTTCACAGAAGCCGAATTTAAAAAAAAAATCCCAATGTTAACCCTTTAGTTTTTCAAATGTTTATTTTAGATAGAAGATAAGAAGATAGAAGCAAATCACAATGTAGAACTTTTATTTTGAAAGTCTGTAGTTCAGATAGCAAAATGGGCTATGATCCAACTCTTAAAACAGATACTGTTTTCCACTTTCCACTATTTATATGGACCAGAATAAACCTTTCTGAATAAAAAGTTTGGTAAGCTCATTTAGTCATTATCTGTCAAAGGCTTGCTGGGATGCCTTCATGGACACAGTGTTTTGCTAACTCATACTTTCTCACTCTCTAATTCTAGCATACTGTACACACGCACACTCATGCCTATGCCAACATAAAATATATATACATAAACACATGCAAGTACAAAATACCTTATGCGCCCTCCCTCTGCGTCTCAGACTCATTACCAGCCCCCTTCCACTCCTCTCCATGAGTTTTGAGCTCCTCCCCGTCTCCCTCTCTCATTCTGCCTTTTCTCATCAACCCTTCTCTTCAACTTTCCCTCTCTCTCTCTCATTCTTATTCTCTGGATTTCTACTCCCTGTTGATCCAGTTCTGTTTCTTGACTCCAACACTTTGTGATAGTAGATCTCTAGCAACAACTACTCTAGTTCTTTTCTGTATGTATTTCTAGGCACACACCTTGTTCCTCAATTTTTATTTTGTGTTAACTGGGACTGCGATGTGACAATGTGCCACAATCACATTTTGTCACATTTGCTGGAGAAAAACAAAGTTTTACACAGCATTGAAGCGGGTTACCCCCCCTTCACCCTCCTCCAAACCTTCCCCTCTCTTCTTCTTACTCTGTCACTCTTTGCTCCTCTGTTCCCTTTCTTTCTCTCCTCTCCTCAGACGCTTTATCCTCTATCTTGTATTTCTTCTTTCCTCTCCAATCGTCTTTTGTCTGGGCATGCTAGCGACCCTTCAGTTATATTCCTCTATGCATTTTATCTCAATTTTATATCTGATTTTGTTATCATTTACTCCTTAATTTACCTCGGTCTATTTATGCATGCTGTCTGTGAAACTGATAGCTGCATCTATCAATGGAACCGTGTCAGATCTTAATAAGGCTTTGTCCAGTGGATCTACCCTAAACCACAAAAATCTGATTAAAGTTTCTCATCTTTAAGCTACCTAGGTAGAAGAGACAGGTGTCAAGTGCAAACTTCCACGAGACTGTGTTTAGAGACCTTGTCGAGATGGTCAATAGCCCAGTAACCCTACACTTCCTGTGCTGTGGGAGGAGCCTGTAATGGCATACTTCCTGTTGGCATGAGTGCCTGAGAGGGCAGGAAGTTCCAGGTTGCCATGTTGGCCTTATGTGATAGCATTATCACATGGCCTTTACGACAGTCCTTCAGACTTTGTGATCAGGTTACGCTCTAGTTGTAGGCATGTCAGCAGTTCAGTTCCAAAGATGAGAAACTCGTAATAGATTTTTGTGTCTTTAATTGTGCTGTGATGGGTCAAATATTGGTCAATGGAACCTTGTTGCTATGAATCGTTGCTTTATTGTTAATCTACATTGTTGTTGAAGCAGTTCTGTTAGTTTAGTTTCTTCTCATTATTTGTATATTTTTATGTTTTGAAAAGTCTACTTCCTTTATATTGTGTTTCAGTTTACCTTTACCATGTTGAACCTTTTGTGTTCAGTATTTCCTTGAGAAGGGTCCATTTTCATCGGCCTCTCTTTGTTACCTCTCTCTCTTCTCTTTTTTTTGACTCCCTTGCCCTCTTTTGTCATCCTCTCCTCTTCCTCATGCCTTCTCCCAGTCCGACGGGTGCCTCCTCGCTTCTCCATACCACCAACAAGTCAGGAAATAATGCCTGGTGGCAGTGTGAACATAACTTGCGTGGCAGTGGGGTCACCCATGCCATATGTCAAGTGGATGCTGAACTCAGAGGACTTGACACCAGAGGATGAGATGCCAGTGGGCAGGAACGTCCTCGAACTGAGCAGTGTCCGTGAGTCAGCCAACTACACCTGCGTGGCCATGAGCAGCCTCGGTATCATTGAAGCTGTGGCGCAGATCACTGTCAAATGTAAGGGAGACTGCTGGGTTTGTGAAGATGGGTGTTGATAACTGCAGAGGTTTTACATGAACGTTTTATTTCTGTTGCTACCACAATGAATGACTGTCAACCTTTTCCTCCCCTTTCTGCCACCATAGCTCTCCCCAAGCCTCCAGGTACCCCCGTGGTTACTGAAACCACTGCAACCAGTGTGACCATCACCTGGGACTCAGGCAACCCAGACCCAGTCACTTACTATATCATCCAGTACAGAGCCAAGTCTCCAGACAGCAAGTACGAGACGGTAGATGACATCACAACAACACGCTACAGCATTGGTGGCCTCTACCCCAACACAGAGTATGAAATTCGTGTATCAGCTGTCAACACAATAGGCCAGGGTCCTCCTAGTGAACCAGTAGAGACTCGCACTGGTGAACAAGCTCCTGCAAGTCCACCAAGAAACATCCAGGCTCAGATCATCTCCCAAAATACCATGATGGTGCGCTGGGAAGAGCCTGAGGAGCCCAATGGACAGATCAAGGGTTACCGTGTGTATTACACCATGGATGATTCCCAGCCAATGAGCCTGTGGCAGATCCATAATGTCCAGGACAGCATCATTACCACGATCCAGAGCTTGGTTCCACAAGAGACATACACAATCAAAGTCCTAGCCTTCACTTCTGTCGGAGACGGACCCTTTTCAGAGCCCATCCATGTCAAAGTTCTGCAGGGAGGTAAGAACTTCTTATGAGTTTCTTGTCTGAATATTACAACAGTGCAAACCGAAAAGGAAGTCCCTGATTAATGTTTAAATACAGCTGGAACAAGTAGTTAAGAAAGTTAAGAGCAAGTTTACAAAATCTGGTGAATACCTCACCTGTTCTCTAGCCCTCTGCTAAAAAGATAGACTTTGAAACCAATAGAGAGCATCTTCAGCTGTTTTTCTGCATCCACAGCACATTCTCTTAAATATTTCATCAGACTGTGCCTGCTGCCAAAAAGACAAGTTTTCTCTCCTGCTGTGCAAAGTTCACCCACACATCTGTGGCCTCTGCAAATGATGACAAAAGCCTGTTTGATCATGGCAGGCTGAAAAATACAGCCAAACTGGAGACAGAACCAACAACAGAGAACTCACCAGGATGAGTTTCAGAGCTGAGCGAAATCACTGCATCAATGTGAAAGCAAGGAGGCCCACCTAACCTTTAGAGAACCAGAAAAAAGTAGAGCCAGTTTGGCTAGGAGAAAATTTGTAGTTGAAGTCCATACACCTCTATTTCATTCATAGCTTGAAATGGTTGGTAGATTATTTCCAACTATCATTTATTTATGATGGTTTGTGTGTAATGAGTATTTATTCAGTGTGAAAGAAAAATGGATTATTCTTTGCAGCATTTCTACCAATGGTGCTCTCTGCTGTGTTTTTCAGTTCCAGGACAGCCATCGAAATTTCAGGTTGGTGCTGTGTCTGACACGAGCATTGAACTAACCTGGGAAGCCTATGAGAAAGAAGGAATTATAAATTATGAACTGCGTTATATGGAAGGCAGTTTTGGCACCCAGGTGAGGACGACACAGTTTCTTTTTGGACTTCATCTCCTCTTGTATTGTCAAGTAGACATCAAATCTTGATGATTCACAGTTGTTTTTTAAACCAGATCTTTCAATGACTTCTCTCTGTACAGATGAAGAAAACATTTGGCCCTTCTTCGTCATATGTCGTGGAAGGTTTGCGCCCAAACACAGAGTACCACTTCTCTTTGGCAGCCATCTCTAACAAAGGGATCGGAGCCTTCACCAATGACATATCACAGAGGACCTTGCAAGCCAGTATGTAGCCTTTTTTAGTCCACCCTCCTGTTTGCTTAGTGGGTTGTCTAACAAAGATATTTTTCTCCCCAGATGTGCTGTTAAATGATTTCATGTCTTTACTCCAGTGAATTTTGATGACTTGTTTTTTCTCTGATCTTGTGTCCATTGCATCATCACCTTTAAACTGTGACTGACTTTCTTCAACACAATCAGGGTTCAAAGCTGATTTTGTTTTTATAAACTAAATAACAAAAAGATTTAACTTTGTTGTGTTGAAAACTTCCTAAATAAGAAAAATATCTGCACTTCATCTTGATTTTGTTAACCCTTCTGTGACTGTTTTTCTACTTTAGTGACATGTACATCATGAGGGTCAAAGTTGGAATTGATCTTTGAAGGGCTAAAGTCTTTGTGTTTTACAACTGAATCATTTTAGAACTACCTCATTTCCAGTATGAGTCTGGTGCTAAATATGTGTGCTCAGCACTTTCAAACAAATCAAGCACATGTGGACTGACAGTTTGGAGAGTTTCTTTATTTCCTTTTCTCTTTCTCTTCTGTTCAAATTTGCTTTTCCTTTGTCAACAGCAAGTTCACTTTCTTCCACATGCCAGAGACACAAAAAGTGTTGGTTCTCCTCTCAGACCGACAAGGCTGTCATATGAACTGTATATTTTTGTAGGGGAAATGTGGGAACAGTTTAGGCATGGAAGATTTTAAAAAATATATCAAGATTGATCACAAGTACTAACACTCCCATCCCCTAAATGTATTCCACTGTATCAGCTCTGTAGTGATTGTTTTATTTACAGATAGTAGGGACACAAGTCGATTACTTCAAACTGAAAGCTAAAAATAACTAGAGCAGTAAGATAGCTCACTGTAGACAGAAAACACTCTTAGTTGATCCAATTTCTTGCCAGTAGTACCTTAAAGTCCTGGGTGACAGGATTTGTAATGCATCTTTAAGAAGAGGAGCTGTGTTCAAGTCAATGGTTGTGACTGTCAGCTGTTCATTCATTCTTTAGTATATTCATTGTTATCGAGGCTACTAGCAATTCTAGACAAGGACACAGAGGTATGGCCATTTCAGAGCAGCAACCTTCACTGCTAAGAAGTCAAGAAAAAAAAAACTGAGCTTCGGATCAGGTGAATTTCACTGGAACATAAGAGAGCCTTGGCGGTGGGGGTAGACTTCTCTTAACACCTTTTCTGTTTCTACCAGTGCAACTTGTTGGCTGCCCCCCCTACGTCTGGGCTGTGGGGGCTTTGGAACAATCACTTTGCACTTCTTTTTGTTACTGCTGGGCAGCAAAGCTACACAGACAGTGCAGAGTCACTGAGGAGAGCGCCAGTTGCATGTGACACTCACTCCTGTCCATTGGGGGTGCTGTTGAAAACCTATCACTGCACTGTTGATCTTTGATCAGTCCAGGCATGACAACGCTTCCTGTTCATCCAGACCCATTTCTGTCTTGGCGTCTCTCGAGTGTTTGTGCACATCATCACCTGTCGATGTGTGTCTGTGATTTCCTTACCTCTGTTTCTGCATTTGTTTTGGAGCGGTAAACCACAAGCTGATTGGATTTGATACACTCCTCTCTTCCTCTCACATCACCCCACTCCAGATCTGCTTTTCTCTTTGCCACTCGTTTCCCTGTGCGATGGAACAAAAAACTCTCCTTGGAATGGCTTGACATCTCCTTGTTCACTTTGTGTCCTCTTCCTTTTCTGTTGAGTCTTTGAAAAAAAGTTTTGAGTTAGATTTTTTTATTTATTAATTTATTGAACTTTCTGGGTTGTCTGAACACTAGTTTAAAATCACTCTGAACAGCAGCTTGCTGCTACTTCTCTGTCTTTTTGTTGGGTTCTAGCAGAACATGAATCCACCACAACAACAAGCTTAAACAGCTCAGCAGGCCTGCACAGACAGTGCTGACGTACACTTTCCTATCAAGCATTTATTGGGGAATATATGTTAACTGATGGCTTTTCTCATACATCTGCTTGACTAAAGGGACTTTTCCTGTTAATCCCTAAAATAACAGTGAATAGAAAAGATTAACCTCTACCATTATGATTCATTTCGTTTACATGGTTTCACCTCAGACCTCAGTGTTCCAGAGTATTCTTAGCATGTAACTTGACTGTTTTGAGTCCCTGCTCGAGCAAGTTTGAGATGCAGCTGTCGGTTTTCTCTGAAGAATAACCCAACTAAGTCAGACAAAGTCAAAGATTACACAACACATGACAAATAACTTAATCTGTCAGACCCTTTGAGGTAAGTGTTTTGATGGTTCAGGGATTCAGTCTGCCATAACTATATGCAAAGTCCCTTCACATTTTCAGTCAAAGAGTCGTTTTTGTCTCTTTTATTTTTGTAGCGTTTGTCTGAAACACTGAGACAAGCAGGAAAAATACTTTCATACATTATAAAATATTAAGCTGACATGTCTGCAGTTTAGGCGGCATCTTTTTGCCTCCAAATGAGGAGTTTTGTGACATACAAGAACCTGTGGTGTAGAAAAACACCAAAAAAATCTTAAAAATAGACTCACAAAAACACAAGTGAACCAAAATACAGTAGTACCAAGTTAAAATGGGGACAATTGACATCATTGCAGGTACCGCCCTATGCAGTGTATTGTACAGTTTTACAAACAAAACACCCAAGTGGTGCCAGACTTCCAAATACCATGCCATCAGTATGGGTGCGGTACACAGACACACTTAAACACACACACACTGAGTCATACCCCCTGCATATTGTATACAACAAAATAAAACTGTTATTATGGTGAAGTGCGTGTGTTTTAAAACTGAGCTATCAGCCACAAATAGTTGCAGTAAAGAGAAATGTCTGGTCAGACCATTTCATCTACAACACATCACAGAAAGGTCATACAGTGTGTACTGTTTGAATATTTCAGCATTGACTGTTGGCACTGTTGTGCCTTACTTAACTCAAAGTGTAATGCATTGTCTGGCAGACTGAAAACCTCCTCCATGAACTAAAACCAAAGACAGACAACATGATTTCCCTGTTTCATTTGTTGTCCAATATCTGTGGTACAAAATGTTTGCAGATTGTTGAAGTTTGTGCTCAGTCCAAGCAGCATTACCAGGGGCTTTTGCCATGGGGATCACTTTGTCAAAAACTTGTGAAAAGTCACTGCTAAAACAACTTTAAGGCATAGAACTTCTCATTTGATAATACCGTCATTGTTTCATTGGCTTCTACAGCTAACTTCAAATACACAGGTTTTGAGTGGCAACAGTGGCCCTCATTCAGACGCAAAGCCTCTTGGGGTAAGCTGCCATAATCAGACCAGGTTCAGAAGCCATATGAGTGAGACCGTTCAGAAGCGGCCAGAGTGGGTCCACAACCTGAGAGTGGGTGGGGGTGGGGGGTGGGGATGCTCCCAGCATGCCTCAAGCTACTGTTTATGAGGCATGCTAACCAGACCAAGGTGGACTTTAGGAGAGGGTGTTGAGGGACTGCCAAGTCTCAGAGTGGCAGATAAGAATCCCATTTCATAGCGTTGGAATTAATTTCATGCTCTGCGATGAGCTGTAAGACAGACCCCTGCATTGTCAGGCTTTGTTACACATCAGATTATACCTCGAACCTGCCAGTAGCCAGTCAAGTGCTTTCGCTCAAATTAAAGTGGCAGATTATAAATCCTCCGTATTTAGCCAAACAAGCCGTTTAGCTCCCCCCCACTTACTGTAATTGCAGGAGCTTTTTAGATATATTGGAATATTTGTGTGAGCCACAACACGGCCATTTGGCATCAGGGAGATTAATTCCATAATGATTTACAAATATGAACATCCTGTCATTCGGGGCTTGTAATGAAAATACAATTCAGATACAAACATGTGCTTCTGCTGTGATAGTAAAAGCATCTGCAATCTGTGCTAGTTCAGAAGTCAACTTTTGGAATGGAGTAACTGCCCCTGAAGCTAAACTATTAATATAAATGTGTGCAATTTTTATCCACTGAAGATGTTGCCCAGAAAGAAATATAATCTGAAGGTAGTCACTATGATTAGGTATGCCAGCATAGTTTGACATTGCAGACTTTACACCCAGAGCTGCCACTTGTAGCACACCAGACTTAAAAGTCAAAAAGAAGGGTGTGAATGCAGACATGACTAATTATTTGTCACATAGCATTTAAGGAAACTCTTTCAGGGAGGCATCAAAAGGACCCCAAGTAAAGCATAAGCTGAGTTTCTTCTGTTGTGGTTGTATAGTTCTACTAGCCGTAATCCTGCCACTGGCCTTCATGGGATATATGCACTTTATTAAAGCTGTGCCCCAGCCGCTCTTAAAGCGTTATCAGGCTTGAGGATGCCTGTGCTCTGTGATAGCCTGGCCCCTGTCAGATTCGCAGCCTTTTTCGCACCACAAAGATTGAGAACTGAGCAATAATTCTTGACGTGGAGGGTTTGCAAATACAATATGAGCGGAGGAAAGAAGCTGAAAGGCTCAAAATCCAGTAAGACCGTAAGTAAATAAGCCCATTGGACACAGAGAAGGGTTTGAGGACTGTGGCTGAGGTCCTGTCCTATTTGTTGTGTGCTGGAACATTCGGTCCTCACTGTGAGAATGCCTTTCTGAGAGTTAAAACCTCTGCTTTTTATTTTTGTTTTTAAGCTGTTCTACCAAAAGTGACACGGCAGTCAGAACACTATCATTAAACTTTTATGATTTCAGCAGTACAAGTTTTTTTTTTTCTCTCGTCTCGCTTGCTCTATTCTTGTTTCCTGGCGTTCTCAAAACGGCAGTAAGCTGGACCAGAATGCATAAGAAAAATGTTATGAAATGGGATTTTTTTAGACTAATTGTCAAGAAGAATGGGTGTTTGTTGGCAGAAAAAAACAGAGTATCTTCAAAGCAAATGTGGCTTCCCTTCTCACAGTCTTGTGGACCCTCCTGCCCAAAGATACATGAGAATTTTACAGTCCTGGCTACAGCACAGAGCCAACTCTCTCCCTCCCAATAACCCCCAAACTGGTTCCAAAATCAATTCTCAGTGGGTGAAAATTGAAAATGTTATACTATTATTCAAACAAGGGGATGGATGTCAAAATTTCTGGCATGCTTTTCTTGAGAGGAAGAGTGTTGCAGCTCACTGACTACAGAGTAAGCACGCTCTGTCGTCAGGTGCTGGTGGTAAGAAAGTCTAAAATGTAGTATTTGTGGGAGTCAGGTACGTATGATGCAAACTATGCCTGTGATTTGTTTCTGTTTGTTTTAAGAAGTTCATTGTTCTTGTTTTCTGTTTATGCTGAGTATCCTGTTTTTTCATGTTTTCTCATGAGTTGTCATTTTTGAACCTTAACTGTTGTTGTAGTTCTTTCTTTGGAGTCACCTGGGTTACAGAGAAATTCATTTCCCAGTACCCTCCTTCTGTTCATAATTTATTTCCTCAGTCTTTGTTTTGGAACGAGAACATGCTGCTTGTTTCCATAAGTGTCATTTAAGTTCTTTTACTAAGTTGCTGTTTGTGGAATGCCTTTTTTACGGTGTTTCATTTTGTTTTCGTTACTGTGCTATTTTTACCCTGCGTAACATTTAAAACTGTAATAATGAACCATGGTCTTTCACACCAAGATGGAGTAATACACTCTCACAAAAGAATATAAAGCATCCTAGAGGATAGAGTAAACCTGCCACGGACCAAAACATTTAACACATGTCCGCTTATTCGTATAATACCTGATTCTGGATGGGAAGTGAAAATGTTTTATCACTCCTTGCACAGCACACTCTCTGGACCAGCACAAGCTGTGTAAGAGCTTGGCACAGATTAGAGGCAAGCGGCATTGAATTTGATTTTGAGAGTTCACAGATGTGTAGGTTTTAATATGTTTTGGACGAACACCTCAGACACAAATAACAGCCTCTGTGGTGGAAAGCTTTTATACTGCAACTGATTAAAAGGGACAAATCACACAACCTCCCAGCTAGCTTCCACATCGGAGAAAAATAACTTCATCTTGAACTAATTTAGCTGAAAGTTCTATTGCAAAAAAAAAAAAAAAAATCAAGACAAATGTTATATCAGAGAAGACAAAACAAAAGATGTTGTGCATTTTAATCAGCTGAACCAAAGTAAGAAAACATTTTTAATACATTTGTGTTAATTTGATGCATTTTTCAACATGGCAGTATGTTACTGATATGCATATGAACACCTGACAAAAAAGCAAAAAAAAGAAAATTACAAAATATATGTATGTGAATACATTGCTTCATCTTATATTACATATAAACATAACCACACAATCAGTACATTATTAAATACTTTTTATTAAGTTACAGGACAAGTAGCTTCTTGTTGTTAAAATATATAAGTTATAAAATTGACCAGATATGATACTGTTGCATACGGATGTTGATTATGAACTGTTATCTAATTATTTTAAAGTAAAATGTCATAAAATGTACATATAGAGATTCACCTTAAAAACATAAAAAAAACTTTGAATCACCCACATCTACATGTCCAGTACGTATCCCAGGTAACTCAATGGTAGCCATCTTGCTTCATTATTACAAAGCTTGTGCCATTGTCCATTTTGGCCTCTTCTGTTGACATTTGCTTGAAAATTTTATTTTGATTTCAAACATATTTTGCCTCCATTTTTGTTTTGCAAATTTTCATTTGAATTGCTCTTATTGTTTTTTTTTTTATCCTTTTATCATTTTCTTTATCTCTCCCATCTTTTTATTTTTTGTTTTTCACCCCTTCCTTTCCTCCGTCCTCCTCCTCCTCGTCCTCAACCCCCTCCTTCCTTCCTTCCTTCCTTCCTCCCTGTCCTTTCCACCTCACCAGAGCCCTCAGCCCCCCCTCAAGAAATTAAGTGCAGCAGCACCAGCTCCACCACCCTGCTGGTAAGTTGGCGCCCCCCGCCTTTGGAGAGTCAGAACGGTGACCTGGTGGGGTATAGGGTGCGCTACCAGGTGGTGGGCCCGTCAGATGGTGGCGGCGATGATGGGGAGCCCATGGAGGAGCCCACTGTCCCTGCCAATGAAGAGCAGGTGCTGCTTCAGCGTTTGGAGAAATGGACCCAGTACAGCATGACTGTGTCTGCCTTCACTGTGATTGGGCCAGGCCCTGAGAGCGAGCCCCTCATCTGCCGCACCGATGAAGATGGTACATGAATTTCTGTTTTCAGAAGCTAGGCTACTGTCAAAATGAAGTTACATTATGTCAGACATTTGTCTGAAGTGTCAGTATACTTCCCTAATACATTACATTTATCTTAAGTGAGCACATTCAATAACAGAATACCAATAAATAAAAAGAGCACTAACATTCAGCTGCATGAGTGATATTAAAGAGGAAAAATTGAACCGTTTGCACTCTTGGGAAATCAAGTCATGTTGCTATTAAAACATAACTAACCAAATGTAATTCATAATAGCCACCACATCCCATATCTTGCTTCTATTTGTGGGCTTTTAACAGTCTCCCATCACTCAGCAGAGAGCCATAAGAGTTTATGAGTGCCGTTCACTGCAAGGCCATATCGGTCTAGGAATTTATGGGGGCAACAGGAGGTTGGAGGTTAAATCAGCAGGTGTGTGATGCAACTTAAACCCCTCATTTAAATATGTTGGAGAGTTAAACAGATTAATAAGAATTTTCCTGTCTACGGTAACTACCCTTGTTATGCCCTTGAGCTTTGTGCACAGACCTGACCTACTGTAGTGAATCAGAAAATACAGTGACTGTAATATATCAGCATAATGCAGATTATTTATTTTAATTTGTTTATTTTTTATACTTGGTTTCAGATTTTAAACATACCCAGTCACAATCTCAACTCATGCTTGGAAAAACAGGAAGCAAAAATGCTTGCAAAAGCAGCTCAACCATTATGGAGCATAAGAAAGGCAGAGTGATATAACAGCCAAATGGCAGAAACTAAATGACAAAGGAGAGAAGCATTTGAAGTAAAATACACAGAATGACAAGTAAAGATGTGAGCATGTCACAGCACATCTGAATCATTGACGGATGGCTGACATTGCCTTCTATCCTCCACGACCCATTTCCCGTCTATTACCACAGCATTTTTAGCATTTATCTGACATTGATGTACAACGAGCGCAATAGTCGAGACAAGCTCGGCTTGTTAACATACTTGTTGTGAAAGACACCCTAACAGAGGTGAAACCACTGCCCACTAACAAAAGCTACCACAAATTTTCAGGTGTCAGCATGATGATAACATGTGACAGAGAAATGCCAGGTAAAGAAATAAGAGCCGGGGCTAAAAGGTGGAAAAAATTGGTAATAAAGAAGATTGGTGAATGATCCAGGGGAAGGTGGGGGAAATGGGGTTGTGATTTAGGGGGAGAGAGGGGGACTTGAAGTGTTTGTGGACGAGCAAATGGAGGCAGTTTTAGTGGAGGTGTTCTATTAATGGCACATCCATCTCAGAAAAGGCCAGTCTGTGGCACTCTGAAAGGCCTGGAAGCAAGGCCTTCCATAAAGTCCTGTCATTATGACTGAGAGCTCCCCATTGGAGGCAGACAGACACTGCAGAGACATACTGAAAAAACAGAGGAGACAGGGGGAGGTAGCACAAGAGATTTTTGGGATATGATACAACAAGACATAAAACTGTTTGCTGATTGTAATTCTATCACTCTGATTCCTCAAAGTTTTTAAATATTTTGTACAAATCTTTTGTGTTCAAATGTTTGCCAGGACTTTGAAGTCACAATGAACTGCTTCTCAATATTTGACGGCATGTAGAGAATGTGCGATCATCTACTTCTTGGCATTTCTGTTCACATAAAAAGAAATTAGGTCAAAACTCAGGGACAGAATTTCCCACAAATACATATTGAAAATGATTCTGATTTGAATATCCTGTTTGTGCTTCACAGTTCCTGGGGCTCCTCCAAGGCGAGTGGAGGTGGAGGTTCTCAACTCCACAGCAGTGAAGGTGATGTGGCGCTCCCTCACCCCAGGGAAGCAGCACGGTCAGATCCGTGGCTACCAGGTTCACTATGTACGTGTGGAAAATGGCGAGTCACGGGGCCTGCCCCTCATCAAGGACGTCATGCTGGCTGATGCCCAGGTATGACAATCTCACAGTTTCCTCAGTGCCCATTCTTTATGTTAGGGAGGAAGGATAATATACTATATTCACACTACTCTGATGTCCTCCTCAGAATGGAAAAAGTCTGTTGCTCAATAATGTTGGCGTGCTGTGTCTGGAGGTTGAAAGATGTGACAATATGGAAAATCTAACAAAAATAATAAAAAGTGAACAAAAAACACAAAACATGAGGGATGTAAGGTTGTTTCAAGTTAAAACATTAAAACAACCAATTTGATAAACATTTTGCTACCATCAGAAATCTTACTGTTTGCTGAAAGTGCTGGCTTGAAGGAACATTTCAGTGTTTACAATTAGTGCAAGCACTAAGGGGCTTTTCATGGCAAAGGAAATCGTTGAAAATATTCTCAGAAGAACGTACTACTGCTGAATACGCCACTGCTGTACTCCTAGAGCATACAAAGATGAATGTTTATTTATCAGCTCCCTCTGCAGAAAACTGTTACCTAGCTTGCGTGTTGTTTTTTTAAATTATTTTTTCAGGCTTTTTATGTCTTTATTGTGAGAAGACAGGACAGAGGATAGAGTAAGAAACAGGGTAAGAGTGAGGAGTGACATGCAGGAAAGTCACCACAGGCCAGACTTGAACCCGGGATGTTGACTCAAGGGCTTTTAGCCATAAGGAGCACAACCTAAACCACTAGGCCATCGGCGCTCCAAAGTTAGGTCTGTTAACACATTGATGTATCTTGTGATTGTTTTAATTATGTTGTTAGAATTCATCTCCTGTATTAACAGTAATAGTAGAGTTACATTATACCCCAGCATTATAAGAACCCACTTTGGTTTATTGCTCAATGCTAGCTGTGTTGTGGTAATTTATCTGTCAGTTGTTTCGAAAACATGACCTGCTGGTTCCCTAGCTTTTAAAGTTTTATTCAGTATCTGGTCAGTTTGGAAGTTCTGAAAATAATTTGTCTGATTTTTCATATTGATGTGTCTTCCAATCTGAAACACAGCAAAATTACATTTCAACTGTGTTTGAGCTTCTCAACCAGAGCACCATGTCTGAGGAATAAAGCTTCTGCTTAGAATGAATCAATTCCACCAGACATGCTCAGGTCTGTCTTTGACTGTAGTTCTCAGTAGAGATGCAAAGAGAGTTACCAATTAAGCAGGATAAAAGTTACACCAACACACTGATTTGTACCTCGGTGACATTTCAAAGAAACTTTGCCCCACTTTCCTTCTCACAAATACTGCAGATTGTGTGACTCTTCCTCACTGTTGTGGCTTTGCAAATATTGCTGCAGTACAGAAAGCGATATGGGTGCTCTCCCCTTTGGATTTCATTTCATATTGTTGTAATATTCTTGTCCCCTCAGCCCACAACAAGAACTGTAATCACAGCTTTGCTCATCTTGTCCTCCGTTTTCTGCCTCCACAGCTTTTATTAAGAATTTCCAGACCCCGCTTTATGGCAACATCTGCCGTGAAATGCCTGATTGTATGCTTGTATCAAATGAAAAAAGACTCAAAGAAAATGCTTATTATAGTATTCTGTGCCTGGGGGCCAAAAGTAAAATTGGCATGAAAACATTTCACCAAAAAATCAGCCTCCACTGACAGCTGGAATTGTAATGGAGCCCTGTATACTGTAATGACATTTTTTTCTTTTTACAAAACTTCTGTCAACACATATTGGAGAAATCCTTTCTGAGAGAGCCTTGTGCACCATAGCAATCATCCAAATGGAAATTATAGCCTTGACGCGATGGAGTAAACAACACATAAAAGAATTGTTCTATTCAATTTTGTATGATTAGAGAAAGGATGGCTGAAAATCTTAAGTTTTTTATGTGAATGAGTGAATGGTCCTTTCAGGCAAAATGCTACAAGCGTCACAAAAAGATTTTAGAATCAGCTGGCACATGACTTTGAGTGCCAAATAAGGTTAAGTGGTATTAATCATAAGAACCAAAGATACAAAACCCTTTAGTCATAAAAAGATGTACAACCTGATTATACTTTTAGACATCAGAATAATAATAAAGGCCCTTACTAGTAAACCCTAGGTGGACCATTCTGTCCAGGAGGTGGCTTGGGCCTAATCCAATTGGCCACCCCCACATTGCCTGGATTCTTCATAATTTAAAACTGTGATTGGCTATATGCCCAGTCAGAGGCATGACTTTAACTTAAACCAGGCTCTTGAACTGTGTAGTGAGAAAGTTCATACATTGACTTTGGGGTATTTCGCTGCAAATGCTTTTCTTTTGTTAGTACTTCATACATTCAGTTTTGCTTCCCTTAGAGTTCTTTGAGGATTGAGTGTTACAGATTTATACTTTTCAACCCTTTGCATTCATTTCAAATAAACAAAACCACACACAGTAATGCAGCACATACTTTTTGTGACCCCCAAATACATCAGTCACAGAAAGGAGTGGACACGAACCTGACACTAAATTAACTTAGTGTAGCTGCTTGGTAATATGGTTAAGCATCCTCATGACCAACAGCAGACCTGTCTACTTCTCAGCCTCCTTTCAGGTGCTCCTTATAACCTAAGCTCCCAACAGCTTCTCTCTGTCCTTACCCAAAAAGCCAATGACCTATTTCTAAATCCAACCCTCTGCTCCTGAACCTCTAATGCCCCCGTCTCTCACAATCCTATTTCTTCCTTTTCTTTTCTCTCTCCTTCTTTAAAAAAAAAAAAAATCACTCTCTCTCCTGCACTCTCCTCTTTGGCGGGGGGGTTAGTGGGAAACGGACGATACAGCTGAATATGTGAGTACGAAGTTTCGCCTGAGTGCTATGTGTAGCTGTGGGGGATAAACAGTGGGTATTGCATCAGCCTTGTTGGATTCACGGTTTACACAACCCCTCCAGACTTTATTCAATAAGTTTGGATAAAGTGGCTCAGAGGTTTCACCTCAGCTCACTCTGGCCAGCCAACCGCTACACTATCTCTACAAGCCACTAAGGGAAAGAGGACAAACTTCCTATGCTGGCTAGCTTCTGCAAAATGGCGGCTGATGCAATATCCACTGCCCACTGTGCCTGGAATGCTAATGCTACTTGTGCCATGCTGTGTTGATGCAGTGTGTTTTGTCTTGTGTTTTTTATTTTTTTGTGATGTGTGTGTATAATTTTCTTTTGATTTCTAAAAACATATTATTTCATTTTCTACGTGGTGCCTTAGAATTTCTGTGCTGCCCTGCTTTCTTTGTAAGATCCTCTCTAAGTCCTGAATGATCATTCACAACTGCAGGTTTTTTTTTTTTCAGAGAATTGTACCCTTATTTTGAACCCAGATTTAAAGCCCCAGTCTATCTGCATTACGTGAATACCATCTCAAGTACCGACAGTACTTATAGCTCATTTACCTTTATTGACCTCTCCCATCCCTCTGCCAAGCAGCCTGTTAAAAACCTCATTCTGCATTCGTTCAAACCTGCTCTCTTGAAAGATTCATTAGAATTGATCGGAAGCCTCTCTTTGAAGAGGACTCAAGGAAACTTAATGGCTGAGGTAAAAACTGCCGGCAAACGGGCAGGATGCATTCAGCATGCATTTATCACAAAGTTCAGTTGTTGATTGGAATATGGCTAAAGGAATAAGAGGGGCTACTTTCCATTTGCATACCTAATGTCCCTGCTCCACCTTGGCAGCTCTTAAGATTTGCTTAATGGAATGGTCTCCCATTACACAGAGGGAAACGTTACATTTAATGCATGCCTCGTGAAAATTAATAAAGAGGACCAGGAAACACTTCACTAAGATTAACATTCTGCATACAGCAGTTTGAGCTGCATGAAAGGGGTCCAATCATCAATAATTCAAAACATATTTTGACATTTTCCTGTCCCTGTCTTCCCTGTCTCCCACAGGAAATGGTCATTGGAGGACTTAAGCCAGACACCACTTACTCCATCACAGTGGCAGCGTACACCACCAAGGGGGATGGAGCCCGGAGCAAACCAAAACTGGTGGTGACCAAAGGGGCAGGTGAGTACAACAATGAGTCCTCTGGTATCTGCTGGTTTGTTTACCCACCCTATTAATGCCACAGGAAGCAAAGCCTATTCTTTCTTTTGCCTCGTGAAGGTCACCTTCATCATTGGTTTCTCATCATTTTTTAAAACCTTGTGAAATAAATATTTCTGAAGAATGTTTGAAATCCACAACAGTAAATTCAGTGAGACTGATGTTTGCTTCTACCAGGGCAGCATTTGATATTTGAATCATGCTCTCAAGACTGTCCACAGATATTTTGAGATCAGGGAGCTGGTGTGAGGTTCTTGGAGATTTTTTGGACGGATTATGACAGCTTTAGAACTCCTGTTGGGCTGTTAGGTTGAGCATTAAAGATGAGATAAAAACTAATGTTTACACTCTGCAAAGCCGAGTCTTTTTTCAGTTTTTACCCCTGTTACTTCTGGTAGTCACACCAATTTTACCAGACCACTTGGACCTCACAGCTTAGTTCCCGTGAACGTGATCTAAACCTGAGCAGCTGAGCGTGTGAAAGCCATCTTTTAGAGAATTGAATACATCAAGGGAGAGCTAAGAGCACCTTTTTGTGTGAGGATCTGTCAGCTGGATATCTAAGGCTTCAAAGAGTCAATATGTACACACCAGTATGTCAGTATGTACACACAAAAAGCTGCATACATGCTTATGGTATACATCAAACACTGATGTGAATACAGAACAACGCCATGGCACTAATTTCACCAGTTCAGCTCCACAGGATCATAAAAAGAAAGAGCTCACATGACACATTCTCACAACCAACAAATAGAAAGACACATATACACACACATGAATAGGAAAATTTCCCTGATCCTATATGTGTGTGTGTGTGTGTCTTACAGGTGTCAGGCAGTGTGATGCCAAAGGGGCTTGAGAGAGTGGTGTCAGTCTCCTTCCTCCTGTCAGGCCCGGTTGACTGATATGCCAGTCTGGCGCACTCTGTCTGTCCCTCAGAGGGAGAGCCTCTTCTTTTTATTATTGAAGTGCAAAGAAACGGTTAAGGCTAGGGGGGCAAGATAAATAGAAAAGGGGACTGGATGAGAAGTAGGGGGACATGGCTCCGCAGCCTTTTTTTCAGGGTGAAGAGGCTGTCTTTCATGTTCAGGGGATGTTAGAATGGCCTTGTGGATAGCAGAGCTCTCTTAAGTTATGGGCTTTCTCAAATATGAGGGAATTTCCTGAGGTCTGTCTCAGAGAAGAAAAAGGAATCTTCAACAAGATATTTTTTTTATTATCTGAAAATTTAATTTCATTATATACTGCAGTATTTTTGACATCACTGACAGATGCAGATATTATCCCAAATCGATGCCTTTACGTTTGATAAAAGATAAAAAGAGTACATTTTGCAAAAGCTCTCACTCTCAATTTTTTCTTTTTTGTTCAGTTTAGAAAGATGTGCCTTCAGGCGCAAGTTTGGCCAAGAGTTTTAGGTCTCACATCAATGATGCTAGCCCTCAAGCAGGTGGCCCAATCCAACCTCCGGCCTCTGTCCCACATGTCACTCCCCTCTCTAACCATGTTTGCTGCCCAATCAACTGTCCTGTTCGCTTTGAATAAAGTCATAAAAAGCCAGGAAAATAACTTCAAATTAAAGTATGCTATTCAATTAGAAATAGCCTCAGACACTAACATCATAGCTGTGCTCATTTATGGCAAAAAGCCTCAATATTGCACATCATAACAAATACAGCATGTCTTTCTGCCTCCTCAAAATTGATTCATATGACTATTTTAGTCTTTTTTTTTGTCATTTCCTGTATCTCTAGCATGGCTCTGTTGTAGTTATCCTTATAAAATCTCTGCAGAAGTGTATCTCGGAACTCTAGTATGAGAACAGGCAAGAGTTTGAAACTTTTTTATGAGTCACAGACAAACATCGTTCTATCTGTAGCTGGAACTGTCTTTGTTTGCTGAATGAAAGCCAGGTTTGAAAAGTGCCTTTCGTGATTCATACTTTCCTATCTCTTCCTTTTCAAGGGGGGGATGTAACCATGGCCAATATGAGCTTTTTTTTTTCTTCTTGTTAAGGGAGCCCAAAGAGTCTTTATTGACAAAAGATTGAAATGTTTGTGCCTGGAAGTGTTATTCTGCCATCCCATCTGCACATTGAGGAGTTTTCACCGCTGCAATCAATGACATGCTTTTCTGTCTTCTTTTCTTGCAATGTATTGTGAGCAAGTTTTTTAAAAAGGGGAAGAAACTGTCAAAAAGCTCAAAACAAAATCAAACAGCATGTTTCTCAGCTATAATTCTCTATAGGAAGCTGACAGCAACTTTGGTGCCTCTGTGACAAGAGAACAAGAAATGAGATCCGGGGCATGCTAAGTCAGGATGAGGTTCTCTGGAAGCCAGCTGATGTGGAGAAGGGGAGTGATCGACTGTTCAAATGAGTATAATGCAGTGTTTCAAACTTGGAACAAGTTATTGTCCTGCCATGATGCAGTGATGGACAGTTTTAGGAGTTTTGCTTGTGCTGTGTGTCACTGTGGGAAATGGTTTATGTGATGCATTTATTGTGTTACAGATTTGATATTGATGCAAATGAACTCGGTAACATAGTTGTTAGACAGGATCAGAACACATTAGTGGGATTTCCTGCTCTTAAAATATCTTGACAGCTTACAGACTTCCATCCCCCCAGCCTCAAAGCACTTAATTCTGATTGTTATATCCTTTGAAAGGATGCCGAGGGATGCCTGTGTGTTAGTATTAAAAGGTGTGGATACTTCAGATACAGCGCCGATTCCCTCATTGCATGTCGCAGATTTTCTTCACTGTTATTTGGATCCGATGAGAAAACATCCCTCTCTCTCTCTCTCTCCTCTACTTTCTATACTGCGTCCTTAAAACCATTTGCACTCTAAATAGGGTGTGTGAAATATGTTGCAGATTTAACCATGGCATTTCCTACACAGCCAATTACTCCTTCATGGGAAACCCTCTCTGCCTCAGCAGGAGAAATGAATGAAAAAAGGAGAGTGATGGCTTTGTCTTGACCTTTTACCTCCTGCATGTCCAGATAGAGGTGAAAGCCACAAGTAAATCCACCAATCAGCAAGATTATTTTTTCTATTGTGAAGGACTAAGCTTAAAGCCTTACATCCAGCCAGACAGATTAAATATTGGTATACATTTACACCATGTTGATAACACACATGCACAGAGGTTGCGTGTTTTGATATAAGATGGTGTGAATGTGCAGATTTGTGGTGTGCACAAGAGAGGCAGGAAATGAGAAGGAAACCTGATCACCTGTTTCTCAATCAGCCTGAGTGAGTGTCAACAGCAGGCTGTTAATACTGTGGCCTGATGGGAAACGTGCTGGAGGCCCACAAGGAGGGATTGAACCAGCGTCGAACCTGAATAGGTTGCAGAGAGAAAAGAGGGATGGAGGGGTTGAAGGAGGGGAGAGGGGAGAGAGGTCTAGTAAATGAAAGAGGGGATTGGGCAGGGTGCAAAGGGGAGCACTGGAGAGATGGTGAAAGAATAAGGTGGAGTATTAGAGAGGAGAGAGATGAACAGAGAGGAGAGGGACAATCGTGGTGGCGAAGAACCCAAGAATCACTCATGTACACACACACACACACTGACACAGACACACACACATTTGTGCATCCTCATATCCCTGTTGGCCCCTCTTTGCAGCAGATTGCTCCTTGTCCCCAGTCACCTTCATCATCCCTCGTTCACTCATTTTTTCACCCCCTCACCATGCCCTTGCTCACTACCTCATCACCCTGATGAAAAAACACACCAACACCTGACGCCAATCTGCAGGGCCAGTACCCATGATCCTTTCCCCGAGGGTGCAATTGACCACTGTTTTAAATGTAAAAATAATGACACCTTTTCAAGGCCGGGAAGGTTGTTATAGATGCGTCCATACCGTGTTGAGGTTACAAGCCAAACACAAAAACTTAGCATGTAAAATCACGGACACACAAAGTCATCACAGGATCGTTATCTCTGATTCCGTTTCCTTGATTAGCGTAAAGCAGGAAGGCAGAGTGGGCTTTTAAATGACACCAAGCTGAGCTATAGTATCTAACCAAGGAGTATTAGGAGCATTTGTCTCACCCAACTCAGGGCGCCCCCGCCTTCCATTACTGGGAAAAGGCTCAGCCGACTAGCCACCATCCACCCACTAACCCTGTCTTCCACTTGCAACAGCCCTCAGAAAGGAGACCATTAGCCAGCGGAAATGAATAATAGGAGCAAAGGAGAAACTGCAAAGTGGAATACTTTGTGTTTGTGTGTGTGTGTGTGTTTGTACTACATGCACATTAAGACTTTTATCCTCATGCAGGAAGTTATACTGTATGTAGGTACATGGACACAGACACACACATGCACAATGATACTATTCCACTGAGAGGGAGCACTTTTACCCCAGACTAATGCGAGCTGCTCCAAATTACTTTAAGTCCATTCTGGGCAGGAAGCCAGAAGAGCTCAATGTGCAGGTGGAATGGTGATATAGGAGCTGGCTGTAGCCTGAGCTTATACCATCACATGTATGTGCATTCACAATATTTATTACAGTCAAAGATGGAAAAGAGCAGATCTAGGTGAGACCTAAATGTGCATCAGTTAACAAACTCTGAATTCAGGGAAAAGCTAATGCATCCTGTTTATTTATGGCTGCTTAAGATAATGATGAGATGTTTTTTGCCCATTGAAATAATGTAAGTAATTAATATTCAGCTTACTCAGTCTTTTTTTTCAATTATGCAGAGAAAGCTCTTACTAGCAGTAGTAAATAATTTGCAGCCAACTCATTTTACAGTCCCAGTAGATTCATGTATGCATGGAATTTAATTGATAATGGTAAACAAACAATGGTTTACAATATATTACCTGCAGTTGTAGCCTTACTTTTAGTTGCCGGTTTTATATCTTGGGAAAGTGGAACATACAGGAGTGAGTAAAGATAGGATCTATTTACAGAACAACAGGGCTCAAGTGTGAATCAGCCACAATCATCTCTCTCAAAGCTCTGACGGCAACTTGAGGACTGAAGGCTTCCCTTAACAACTGCAGCCTCCATCATATTGATGGGACCTTAAAAGGAGAGTTAAGACGAGACGTGTGTCATCCATAAGAGCAGCAAAACTGGGCCACTCTGAAGAATGGTGTCTAGACCCCAAGTGTAGATCATCCATTTTACAACAAGGGATGACTCCAGCAGCTGAAAGAGGCGCTGCTCCCTGCTTAAAGTTTTAGTGATGCTTTGCTGTACTGAAATGATTCTGGCTGTAGCGTCCATGTATCATGAAATGGTAATGGGAACACTGATCACTTCAGAATTGAATGGCTGTTTGGACCTTTCACAACTTCCTGCACTACATCCTGACTCAGTTTGTAAAGGGGTTATCTCATGGATGGCTGGAGTTTAAATTACTTTTGGTTGAGACTCTGGAATCTGTTCATATTTACTATTTGAATGGCGTGATTTGAGGGCGTTACAGTTTGTACTTGGCTGACTTCTTGGCTCTTAGAGTTTCTGCTTGAAGTGAATTCCTGTTCACTGCTTCGGTTTGTTGTGAACTACTCATCAGATAAACTTCACACTGAACCATCAACTGTATGTTTTAAACCGCAACATCACTTAACCCTGAAATGTCATCTCAGTTAAACAAATCATTGCTGAACAACTTATAGAGGGACAGAAACCTTGTTTTATCATACTTTAAACAACCAAAACACAATATGTTGGGAAAAAGTTTTAAGTTTTATTTGAAGACAATAAAAGTTGATGTCCAGTGTCTTGATCCAATATCAAAGTGCTGTGTACCTTTTAAAAAGCAGCATTTGTCCTCCAAATACATCTACTGTAGGATCTGTGGTGTCTATTGCTGTTCATTTTAAACAAATACATACTTTGGGAGAGTATGAGAAATTAAAATTTTCTGTTTCTTTGTCCCTGCAGTGCCTGGTCCACCCTACTTATCAGTGGCTCAGGACTCAGAAACATCAGCCATGGTTCGCTGGGACCCCCCTGACCTCACTAATGGCATGGACCTGATGGGTTTCCGGCTCCAGTTTGGCCGCAAAGATGTGTCTCCTTTGGCCACACTGGAGTTTGCTCCCCAAGAACGCCAGTACTCTGTGGTCAACATTCACCGTGGAGCCACCTACCTCTTTAAAATCTCTGCCAAGAGCAGGGGGGGCTTTGGGGAAGAGGCTTCTGTAGAACTCAATGTGCCTGAGAATACTCCTGGGGGGTACCCTCATATTGATGAGAGTTCAAACGTGACATGCTGCACAGTGCAGCTGTCATGGTCTCCACCTGTGCTGGCAGAGAGGAACGGGGTTATTACAGCATACACTTTGGCCTATAAGGAAGCCGGTTCTGGAGGAGCACCAAGCGAGCTCCGATTACCCCCCAGCCAGTCCAGCTATGTGCTCAACAGCCTCAGACCAAACTCGGCGTATGATGTCAAAATACGTGCACATACCAGCGTAGGTCCAGGGCCCTACAGCCCACCTATCCAGTATCGGACCGTGGCCTTTGATCCAACAGGTAGGGCTTGCCCATTTCTTTAAGAACCCGATTGGAAGGGGGTTGGTAGTTGGCTAGATATAATCTGCAGCAACGCAAAAATGAAAACTGCCCCACCCTGTCCTTCAACCACCTCCACTTCTCAAGAGGGAAAAAAATGATGCTAAAATTGTTTGATGTGGGACACTCACTTCACTAACCCAAACAAGGTAAAACACAAGTCAGTAAGTTATAGTCAGTCATTTTGAGAAAGAGGAGAGCAGCTAGAACTGAAAGGTAAGTGCTGTTTGGTCAGACACTCCTGTCAGTCGTCCTTGCACCCCTTTACCGAGCACACTCACACAGCTAATGTCATCTCACATCCCCAGTTTGAAACAAGGTAGGACCTCAGTCAAACCCAGTCACTCTAAGAGTATATGTTGGATATTCTCAGGTGACAGAAAGAAGATATTTGTTCTTTTTTATGTTTGGTTTTGGGTTTGTTTTGAGATATACCACCCTCCCTAACCCCCTCCCTTCCCTGATTCCCACCACCCCTGTCCTTTTACTGGACAGCTTGTGGCATGGCATCCCCCAGATGCACTGCTGAGGACTGTTGGCATGCTTTGTTTTGGTTGTGTCTCTATGCTCTCTTGGCAGCCCGTTGACAGTGCCAACCCAAACTCTGTAAGGCACTGAGACCACATGGGTCAAGTGTTTATCCTTAGGTGGTCCTGGGTTTAGAGGTGGTGAGTTGGGTTGGCACTACCCACGATGACTAGCCAGTGAGCGCACCTTTGTGCTCCATGGGTTTGTCGTCCATGAGTCTTTTGTGCTGTGTGTCTTAACCAATGGCGTTGCCCTTCTCACAGCCAATCACAGCTCACTGTTACACTCACTCTCCAACCAAGAGGAACGTTGCAGGGGGAACAGCTGCTTTATTTTATACAAATGTTCTTCTTTTGTTTCTAATTTCTAGGTCTTTTTATACGTTTGGTTCACTGACTGTACAATTCTCTGGGTTTTTCTTTTTTTTGTTCTTTTCTTACATTTGTCCACTAAACAGATGTTCCAAAGAACTTCACCGTCAAGTGGGCCACCAAGACCACAGTGGTGCTTGCATGGAAGTTTTCTGAAAGCAGGTCTCCATACAAATGCACGGTGAGGAATAATAGTTGTGGATAGATTTGTATCTCAGCACATAAATTACAGACCAGAAGATCAGATCTTACTGAAATCTTGGCTTTGTACAACTATTTAAACACTCATATGTTTCTGTGTATCACACATTCAACTACCCTTCTTACTAAAATCCATTTACTGTCTGGATCTCTGTCCAACTTAAGATCGAATACAACCGTCAGAAGATGGATGTGGATGCGAGGCAGATGAGGGTGCTCGTCACTGGGCTAAGGCACAACAGCACCTATGAATTTCGGGTGACATGCCAAGAAAGCATGGATGGTGGGCCAAGACACCGTGTCGTTGCAAAGACTGCACCTCTGATCCTGGTCAAGAAACCCAAACTTGACATCTACGCAGAGCCCGACAACATGCTCACCATGTCCTTCCCACCAGTAGATAACAAGGAAGTGAAGTGAGTATAGGGTGCTGAAAGATGGGTTCCATAGGTTCTGTCTGAAGGGGTCAGGGTGTTAAGGTTTAACCTAGATACTTGCAATATCATGTGGTCATGAATTTAGTTTTCAATCTTTATGGTCTTTATATGTCCTTTCTCTTCTCTTACTCTTATTCTAAAACCTGTAGCTGAGCAAGGCCAATCCTTTGATGCTATCATGGTCAAAAATTCCAACTGATAGTATTTTTTTGATTCTCCTATAGTTATTTAACTAAAGCATATTGATATTTGGTAGGCCACTTAAATATAGTTTCAAATTGTTTTCATTTTGAGTTCTTTTGGAGTCAGTACTCAATTAAAGACCATGATGGAGGCTGATAAGGATTGCAATATCAGTTTTCTAAAAAAAATCAGTTGAAATGACGTTTTTTTTCATTTGTTGGAGCAATTACCTTACAGCACTTTACTTTCGTGACAGCCATGAAAGTTTGGAGCCAGTATCTGTATCTCTATCTGTAATCTTTCAGTAACTTAATTTTGTCAATTTTCCCAGGAACTTCTATGTGGTTGTGGTTCCACTGAGGAGGACCGCGGTAACTGTCAAGAACCTTAAGAATCCTGATGAAATGGACATGGAAGAGGTACAAAAATAAGTAGATTTCCCAGCACATTGAACAATATTTGGTAAATTTGGTTGCACTTGGTAAAAAGTAAAAGGTAACTTCATGATTCCCTCTTTCTTCTTCATGGCTTAACAGGTTTTTTTTTATTAAGGGGTTCAAATGTCATGAGTTTCATCTACAGTTATATGTCATTTTATTTTTGTACACCATTTACCAGTCATGAGAACAGGACACCCAGACGTCTTTATCTCAGCTATGCTAATTTATCCCTCCAAGCATGTTGAAGAGAGAATTGCACTGCCCTCTCTTCTTCCGCTCTTCCCATAGCACAGGGTCACCTTGACTTCCAGACCAACCACCTTATTGGATTTAGGATTATACACATTCCCTTTGCTTACTGCCTGCCTGTCTGTAGTGTGCGATGCACAAGAAGGGTTGGATGTAGGCGGGTTTAGAGCTGGTCTTTGTCTGATCACTGATAGAGATTTTATTTTTGTAAATTAAACCTACAAGTTACTTGCTTATTGTGAGAATTTGGAAAAGTGTATTATTTCAGTGGGTCAAACATACGTTCCAACAGGAGGATTGCACTTCCTTCAGTTATTTCTGAAAATTAGAGAATTTGTCTCACTTTTTAAAAACACTTTCTGTGCATATTCTATGATTGTGATTGTAAGCATCTGGCTCCCTCGGCTTTTTTTAAGACCCAGGGACCTCCTGTTAGTGAATTTATAAGTGCTGATTTAGACATGCATGAAACTAAGGGGGGGGCGCCAGGAAAGTAAATGTAAACTAACACTCTGTTACTTCAATCAGCTGTTGCGTGAGGTGACCCTAAAGCGCCGTTCCCGCCGTCAGCTGGCTCAGCTGGACCAGAGGAAGCCCTACATTACAGCCTGTTTCAGGCAGCTGCCCTCCAGCTTCACTGTGGGATCTGACCACCGCCAAAGCAGCTGTGAGAACAAGCCCCTTGAACCCGGCCAGGAGTACGTCTTCTTCCTGCTGGCTGAACTCAATACCACCGCTGGGGTGAGTTATATGTTCAGACCTGTTCAACAGTGCAATACACATAGTTTAAAAACATACATTGTTGCCTTCTTTGAGCCGGTTGGTCATTCACTAAACTCCAACCTGGACTGTCTTATTTATTTGCTGCTTTAACATCACTCGAATTCTTCTTCTTCTAGAAAATGTTTGCCACCAGCCCGTACACTGACACAGTGATGACCCCAGAGCTGGTGGTGGACCCTCTTCCTATAGAGAATGGGGATGGACTCATATGGGTGGTGGGCCCTGTTCTGGCTGTAGTCTTCATCATATGCATCGTCATCGCTATTCTCCTGTATAAAAAGTGAGTTGGTTTGTGTTTCTTTTTCCTTTTTTGTGCTGCTGAAGCAAAATTTTGACTCAGCTTGGTAAAGAATAACATTGTTCAACTTCATATGATAAAGAATAAGCCTCAGGGTTAGGTTTACTATCAACTCTGTTTTATATCACAGAAAACGTAGGAAGATCTTTTAAGTCTTATGGTGATCACATGTGCAAATTGATCTCTTTAGCTTAGCACCTTTTTCCAGCCACTGGTTCACAACATTAATAGGATCCATGTTTTTCTGTCTAATTTGGCATAAGCTTGCTGAAAACTGTCTTCTTTTTCCACATCCCTCCCACACAATGGATATTTTCTTGTCATATGATGTTGAACTCGTTTTTTGCAGTGTTTCTGGGGAAATGGGCTATTGCAAAAATAATTGCATGTTAGGAAGCATGTTTTGTGTGGGGCTTATTTTGTATTCATGACAGCATGAGATTCAAAGAGCCAAATACGATTTTGCATGTTAATATGAAACAGTTTTTGTTGTGACAAAAAGATGGTTTTGGGAAGTGAGCGGGTTTGAGAAAGAAGAGAGGAAGAGATTCTTTGAGATGGTGCTCGATAACCGAACAAGAAAACGAACAGTCAGCTGATCTGAGGTATCTAAAATACACATCCTATAGAGTTATGTGTTGCAGATAACATTTTATAGTTATTGAAAAAATACTCCAGTAAATTTTATTCCAGAGATACCAGTTAATTAGCTCTGTTTTTTTTATCATATGAGTAAGACATGTCATGTTTTTTATTCAGCAGAAGGGAACAAACCTGTCTTTTAGCCGTGGACTGATGAGACTCTGTTTGTTATGGTTTGTACCATAAAGAAGTTAACCATGCCTGAAAAAACAGAGCATATTATCTGGCCTTGAGCTTTGGTAGATATGTATGCAGTAATTCCTCCTTTTTACAATAGGTTGTAGTTTTTAGTATCAGGAACTACAAGTCCCAACTGAGCAGTGATGTCAGAGGCCGCCCCACATACCAGGGAAGATCCCTGACTTATTTTAAGGCTGGTGTAAGCAACACAAGTACAGATAGCTACTGTCAGATGATCCCTGACTGTCTGACCTTGCTTTACCTCCGTCTTGGTGGTTAGGGAGAGTAACATCTCTCCTTGGATCTCTCTCTTTTTTCTCTCTTTTCTTTCTCTTCCCCTTGCTCTCCCATCTTCCGCTCCATCTCTCCCTGGTGAATAGTATTTCCCGGGTCTGCCCTTGGCCCTGACATTCCCTATCCCCTGTCTGTATCTGCACCCTCGTGCACACACATTAACTCACTCACATACATGTAAACATACTCACGGGTGTACGCTCTTACTTTCTTGCAATACTTGCTTGTTCTCACACATTAACACGTGCACACACACACACGCACATGCATGCACACGCTTCCTCCAAATGCTGATGAGCGTCGTCTCACGTTTTTGCGAGCCCAGCAGCGACCCCTGTGAATTTTAAACTGCTCTCTATTGATCTATCTCTCTTCTTGCCCCCCTCCCTTTCTCCTTGTGTGTTGTGTTTTCACCATCTTTATATATTTATTTGACTCCTATTGCTTTCTCTGGAAACAGCAAACCTGACAGGTAAGGTTTAGCCGTACTTTATTGCATTTTACAGGTGAACACAAAGTAGCCTGCCTCAGCAAAACAGATGCCTTTAATTAGCGAGGGTGAAGGAGAATTTTGCGTACTTGATACGCTTTCTCAGCTCCTCATGTCTTGCTTACTGAAAGTTATTCGACTGTTTCGTGTGTGTGTGCACGTGTGTGTGAGTGAGTGTCTTTCCCTCCTTCTACAGTTTTTTTTTCTCTCTTTACAGTCGCAAAAGGAAAGAGTCAGAACCACGCACAAAATGTCTGCTGAACAATGCAGACATTACACCCCACCACCCGACAGACCCTGTGGAGATGAGACGCATCAACTTCCAAACTCCAGGTAGGACAGGAAGGACACACAATGCACTGAGGAACAAAAGAAGTCTGAAATCAAAATGTTAATAATGTGTCAGCTTAAGAGAAGTGATGTAACATATCTTTAAAGTTCTAAATCTGTTTACTCTGAGGCTAAAGAGAGACTTTGAACATACTTGATCTAGTTTCGCATCATAGTATTAGCTGTATGAGTGGGAACACAAACAGCTCTGCATTTCAAAAGACTTTGTGGCTTATTTAGAGAGTGTCATTTAATGTGAAATGTCACTGACACTTCTGAATGACTGCTTCTTCTTGTTGTAAAAGAGCTGTCCTGTTAAAAGGCAATCAAAGGTTTGTATTTTGTTGGCCTAACTTCATTTCTGTGCAAAGATTGCTTTCAGAAGCACTCAATATTTCTGCAATTACAATTCTGGGTCTAACATTAGGCTAATCTATAGGTTTATTGGAAAATGGGCCAGAGTCATAGCAGAAGAGCTGAATTTTAAAAAGCTCCATACTTTCATAGAAATGTAATTCCCTGGCTGACTTAAAAATATTCCAAAAGTTTGATGCCTTGCAAAGAGAAAGTTTGGCAGAAACTTCAAACCCTTATTTTTTGGAACCAACTGAAGTGGAAATGAAGTTTGAAAGTTTGGCAAAGTTAATGTTAATTAGCAGCAAGACTAATCCAAAAAGTGTTGTTATTGAAAGTCAAATTGGCCATCATCTATATTATGAGTATTGAGATATTCATTGACAGTGACAAGCTTTTATCCTTGTATAAAAGAAGAGACTTTAAAGAGCTTTCACTTACACATGCTTCACATGCGTAGTTGCAGATTATAACATTGGCTCACACATGCGCTCAGCCTACTCAGAGATTAAGTGTTCACAAAGTGATGCAACTTGAAGTGAAATTTATGCAGCAGCATGAGAGATGCTCATGGAGTTCTCCCACATCATTCTGTTTAACATTATGTTCCTTCATAACAACATGTAAGCCATAATTGTATGTCTGCCATTTCCTCCACATAACAAATAGTTGTTTTTCTTTGAAACGAGGAAAGTTTAGCAGCTCATGTCTGTTGATGTTTTTTGATGCTGGAAACAAATCCTGTTTTAAAATTCTCCTCTGTCTTTACCTGTTTCCTCTTTTGTCTTACTTTCTGTCTGGTGTTCATCTGAGCTTAAGCCTGGTGTTAACAACAGAGCACATTCAATCCCCCCACTCATTCTCTAAGGCTTCTCCATCTCCCTCCTGCCTCTTTTTCAGACCCATCATCTATCAGCCTGGCTTTCTGTTTTCCAGCCTGCAATTTAGGCTCCAATGGCTCCAGTTTGATCTTATTTGTCTGTTTCGTAGTTGAACTACTTCTCTCTTTTTTTAAGTTTGTTGTATTCAGTTCAGTTAATTTCTGAGTCAACTTCAGCCAACCGTTTTCTGTTAGAAAGAAAGATAAGCACCATGTTCAAGGACCAGTTTCCTGCCCGCTTTGGGATGAATAAAAAAGGCTCATCTCTTGACTTGCCCCAGTCACCACTTTGGAAACATCACGGAGTAGCTAAGTGTCCAAACAAGATGATTTTATCTTATTTATGAGCAGATCTTCTGACCCACATCTGAAGAGCTTGCACTGTATTTTTTACAGAAATTCTTCCAACCCACCCAAACAAACGGCAGAAAAGGAGAAATTCCTCCAGGGAGGACTAAACACATCCACCTTTTTTCAATGTGTTCCCTCATTTCTTTTTTTTTTTTTTAATGCCTCCTGCCTTTCTGTCTCCGTGCCTGGTTGTCTCTCAGCCATCCATCTGTCATCCACAACCAGTCTGTGCTCCATCAAAAGGCTCAAATTTCAAATGGAGTGTTTCTCTTCGCCTTCTTCGTGAGCCCAGATATGCAGCCTGAGTTTGTATCTTGGAGGAGAAAAAAAACTGACTTCTTTACATCAGAGGAGGAGATATGAGGATGAAAGAAGCGGCACAAACCCACTTATACACACAAATGTGGAAGTTCAATTTTCTTTCCTCTGCCTTATCTTGCTTGGTATTCAGAGCCCTATCAGTGCCTTTGTAATGACAAGGTTATAATGGCCATTCCTGTTATTTGTCTCTCGGACTCCCAGCGTTTTCCACTGTGCCCTCCACTGTCCTCTCCCATTTCTTAAATAATAGACACTCTTGTTACACTCTCTTGCTCTTTTTTTTACATAACATTCACCAATACAGGCTGAGACCTCTCTTTATATGACGAGCACTCTTATTCGACAGCCTCGCCGTTGTTCTGCAGGATTGGACGATGTCGTTATCTCAGCACCCGGGGAATTTAATTTGAATGGACATTTTAGCCCAATTAAGTGGGCCGGTGAGCATTTGTGAACATCCCCATCAGCTAATAGCAACCATTGTTCAAATGAGCGCACTCCCAGTGCACTTATCCAAGGCCTCTCCAGCCCAGCAGAGCATATGCAGCATCGGCAATGTGTGCTCACTGACCCTTTAAGCTGGGGAACAAAAAATCTGCTTTTGATTAGGCTTCCTATAAGTGTGTACATTTAGTGCGCATGTG
Source organism: Labroides dimidiatus (assembly GCA_030710495.1). Classification (NCBI taxonomy): domain Eukaryota; kingdom Metazoa; phylum Chordata; class Actinopteri; order Labriformes; family Labridae; genus Labroides; species Labroides dimidiatus. The sequence goes on from CM061146.1 coordinate 12,303,987, forward strand.
TTTCCATGTGTGTGAGTGCGAGTTGTAAAGCCTGTGGGTCATGTGACAGCTACACAGTGACATCCCATAAGTCCTTGGGGGCGCACAGTGGCTCGTTTTGTCATTATCTTCATTGGTGCCTGGGGTTTAATTGGCAAATGGGGCCAAAGTAATGAAGCAGCACGACTCAGTGGATATCTACTGTCTATCTCCTTCCAAACCCCCCTCTCCTTACACACACTCACCCACACACACACTTTAACTACTCATTCTGTCTCTCTTTTTGCTCACCCTTCCTCAATTTACCCTTTTTTTTTTTTGCTAAATCATGCCGTACAATAACAGGAAAATATAACTCAAATCTCACCTCAAAGGCCTACTTTCACATCAGTCTTCAACGTACCCCGCTGTGCACGGTAATATGAATTCAAATCATTACCGCTCAGGCAGAAATAAAAAATGAAATCCCACTCCTTTAAACCTTTAAATTAAAAGACAGGTGAACTGAGCTTCACACTGCATTTAAATTCCAACATATCTCTGATATATTTCTAAGCCTGTGTTTCGAGCACGCACATACACACAAACACAGACACACACACACACACACACACACACACACACACACACACACACACACACACACACACACACACACACACACACACACACACACTTCTGTCTTTCCAGCACTTCACACCCCCATAATTCTGTCAGGAGAAGTGTCTTCAACATGTGAGCATGTAAAAATCAAACGTTTTCATCCAGACAGCATTGCACACTTGCGACACCCACAGACACCAGCCAATCACCCGCATGCATCAGCTCCCGACTTGTTTCTCCAGATTACAGCAGCGACTGCAACAGCCGTGCCCTCCTCCTCACAGCCAGTCCTGTTAAAACACACATACTCTGTCTCTCTCTCTCTCACACACACAGGGATAGCAGTCACTTACACATAAACATAATCAGACATGCTTGTACCTCCCTCCTGCTGTTTTGAATGACGTTTGGAGACAGAGGATCAGAGCACCCCCTGCTGAGTTTAATTAGTCATTGTCACAAATCAATTAGAGTGAGGGGGAGGTTCGATGTCTTCATTTCTTTGCAATCATTTGCTGCCACCAGCCTGACGTCCTCTCACTGAGACGTCACTGCAGCTAAACGCAGGAAAACTCAGTTTAGCAACTTTAAATTTACATGATTGTGCTCTTTTAATGGAAGGAAGAAAAAACAAATTCAGACTTCCAACCAGAAATCAATGACTCATGTTTGTTCACTTCATCAAAGAAGGAGAGGGGTTTTTTGGATCATTCACATGCAACAAAAATCAATGCATTGGCTTGTTTTTTGTTTTGTCTTTTACATCGATTTACGGCTGCCATTTTGAAAAAATTAAAGTAATTTGAATCAGTGAGGAAAACTTCTTTGTCTATTTCTGTCATTTCTTTCTTCTCCTTGTTCTGGAAGAAATTATCCATTTTCCATGGATCAAAGTTGCTTTCTTGGGCGAATGGCATACTTTCTTATGACTGAGTGAACTTGTCGTCTGATTTCAGCTTTCAGCCCCAGGAAAAATTGTATTTCCATCTTTACTTGATGGGCAGGTTGGCGGCCTCCCATCACACTGCATCTCTTAGCCACATGTCCAGCTAGAGTTGTCACAGATGGCGTCTTTCTGCTTGAACAGCTGAGCAGACCTGAGTCTTTTCGGACATAGTGTTGCTGGCTGCAGCCTCAGAGGACTCTGGAGTAGATAAGATTTTTGGCCGTCAGCACACTTCTCAGAGTTCGGACTCTCCCATCAGCTCTGGCTCCACAAATGTCAGCCAAGAATGTGGACACTTTTCCACACCTTTCATTTCCAATGCATCAGCACGGAGATGCAGACAAAGGGAACTTTCAAAGTTAGTTTTCAGCAGGAAACATGAGCAGTTTTTTTCTCTTTTGCTGTCTGATTTCTGTCAATGGGCCCTCCCTTCTAAAAGCAAAGGGACAGCAAATCAATTTTCTTATCCCTGATCTCTATGGCTTTTGATATGGGGCTCAGCTAAAAAGCTCCCCTTGCTAACCAGGCTGCTTGTGATGATGTCTGCTGAACCCAATTTATATGTCTGGGTGGCTCAAATCATTTATCCATTCCTCCCTGAGCAGGGCCTGAAAGGGTTAACTGTTCTGTATTTAATGTACTTTTCCCTTTAGTTGTTTTTTTGATGGCTTTTTATCATTTTGCACATATTTTCCTTTCACATAGCCTTTTGTGTTGCAGTCCAGCCTTTTAAAACCATTCCCCGTATGTTTGCTGTTCTTTACAGATTCTGGTCTAAGCAGTCCTCAGAGTGAAGCAGATTTTGACTATGAAAGTTAGTCTCTATGCTTTTAGCATTTGCGCACAAGCTTCCTGATCTTTTTTTTTCCCCTTTAGCACTGCTTGCCTCCATTTACAAATACATAATTTGCATTTGTTTGTTTTTTTCACATTATGCAGCAAAAATTTCAGCACTAATTAATTTGGTGTTAGTTTTCTATCAGTCTACTGGGCTGTTTTCCCTTTTTTCTTTAATTGGATGTCAGTCACTGTATTCACATGGGCTGTTGGCTGTGCATTAATCCACCATGCATAAATAACCTGAGTGATCACGTCTGCTGATGTGGAGAAGGTTGAGAGCTTTTTTTTTTTTTTTTTTTTTTTTACTTTTACCGGAGTAAAATCTCTGTTATCTCTTTTCCTCTTCATCACCTCCTTGTTGTGGTTTCCCCCCTTTCCCTTCTTCCTCCTTCCTCCTCCTCCTCCTTCACCACCACTGCTCCATTTCCATTTTGAAGTAACAGGGTCTTTTCTGCGCTCCGAGATAACGAGCAGAATTAATTAAAGCGGTGGCAAACAATGGCTCGACATTTGATCACCCTCTCTCGCTGCTCGCTGCAAAAAAGGATCATTGGAGAGAAAAAGCACAGTTTCTGGTTTTCCTCTTCTCCTTTATTCCCTCCTTTATTTCTTTGCATACCCACATGCAGACTTCTTTCCTTTTATATGGAAATATGCAACATCATAAACAGGCTTTTGGAGAGAGACTGCTTTAGCTTATCAAAAAGAATCATTATATTTCTCAGGCACATCGACTGTGGATCGTTGGATTGGAAATGTGTAATTAGACGCTAGTTTGTTTTTCTGTGTTCATTGATCATCCTGTTGATTGCGGCAGGAAAAATGGGAGAGTGCGTGCGTGGATGGGAAAAAGCCGAGGGTTGCACCGAGGAGAGGGATGTGAGCTTTGAAAGGATGAAGGGAATAACGGCAATTTGCCCTTGAGTGACTTTGCCGTGGTATGGGTTAGAGGAAAGGCTCATTTTAAAAGTTAATCTTTTCTTTTCTTGGATGAACGCAGTGATGTGCCGCACAGAGTGTACATGACAAAACGAATAAGAGGACGAATCAGGCGTGAAAGACTCATTTGTCTTAAAAGAATAAAACAAACTGGTTCTGCTGGAAAAGTGCACTGACGGAGAGAAATAGATGCACAAACAGATTGGATTATCTGTGAGGCTCATCTGAGTAAACATGGCAGCTCCCTGTTATTGGTTATTTCTGTAGGCACAAGTAACATATCCAAATAAACCATTAAAATATTCATTTTTTTCATACAAGTTTTCCAAAACGTACCACTGAAGATGGAGGGAGTAAACAAACGGTGTTCTGTATTCCTTCAGCTGGTCCCACTGGCAGTGCATCATGCTTCATTCAGATTTTATATGTAAACACTTTGGCCTGATATATCTCTCCAGAATGAAGCAGGCACTTATATATGCAGACGGTAATGTGGGCCGTAAACATACACTGAAAGGAATTGATAGAGTTTGAGTACTTCAATAATTTAAGCGTACACCCCTAGAAACACACACCGTAAAACACACACACAACCACACACACTCTTTGATCTTCCCTCTTGTTCTCTTAAAGAGAAGTGAGGTCGCCTCATCTGCATTCGGATTTACTTATTTATCTCGCTCGCTGCTTCTGATGCCTTCTCACAAGGCAAGTAAACTGAAACCAAATTTCTTTTCCTTTCCCCCCCCCTTAAAAACTCGTCACAATGCTTTCAAAGTGATGAATGACTATCTCGATCTCACATAGTACAGCCTCGCCGGACCTCTTCTGCACAATGAGAAGCCTCATTTCCCATAGCTGTGCAAGATTTGTAAAAGCTATATTAAACTGTGAAAGACGCAAACATTCAGCAGAGAGCGCAAAAAAATTAAAAGCAGCTTTTGATTTAGTCGACATTTTAATAACTCCTGTGAAGTCACACCGAGTTACAGCGTCTCGTCTCACACGTGCGTCGTAATGTTGGTTAATCTTCGTGTAATTGACAGTGCTGCATTGTTCTCACAGTGTAAAATAAATTAGCATCACTAATGAAGACTGTCAGCACAAAGAGTGAACTTCCTTTCCTGAGCGACACAAAAGCAGCCAAAACACCAGTGACCCCCTTGACATTGTCAGGGTATTAGGCATTGTGGGTAAAGGAGAATTAAGGACGGTTAATGTGATTATGCCGATTTTGCATGGTTCATTAAGCCTCGGTAACTTTTTGCCGACTTTTGACCCCAGTAAGAAAAGAGGCCTCTTGCTGCAAACATGAAAGTATCACCAGTCCACATGCAGGGATGGAGCCACAATCTATGGCTTCTCCATATTGCATTACATGGCCTCAGCATTATGCTCCTAAATGGATTAGCGACTGGAGAGCACAGCAGGGCTGATAATATTGTGGCAGCAGCACAATATTCAGCGAATATCAGAGCGAGCCAAAAGAAAATTCCCACCCAACTGAGAAGGTAGTTCTTCTGGGGGGGGATGCCTTGAGTTAAGATTCACTAAAACGGAGAGAATGGGGTTCTGTGGTGTTTGGAAGAGTCAGGGGAACTCGGGGCAAGTGTTTGTAAAAGCAGCTGGCTTTGCACCCACTGGCTGGAATGGAGCAGCTTACTCAACATCACTCACACCCCTAAACCTCCTCACACTTCCTTCCCCATGAGCCCCCAGGTCAGGGCTCACACTTTAGACCCTCTTTTTATGAAACAGTCAAAGTGCAACAGCAGAATACAGCAAGAGTGTAACACGGTTGGGCTAAAATCTAGCTTTTACATCATATGTTCATTATTGTGCATTTATTAGATGTGTTAAAGTTAAAACTATCTTTACAGACATATTTCCAAAGCACAGATTCGTTTTCTCCTGTTTTCTTTTTCCTTTTCTTTTGTTGAAGCAGCCGTGCCTAAAGCAAATATTACTTTTGATGTACAAGCCTTTTTCGTCAATCTAAGCATTTTATTGATCAAGCATACAAAGCACTGCTGTGTTTCATGTTTGTAATTTCACCATCAAAACATTACATGCTACAGCTTGTGCTGTTTTAACTAATTTCCCAAGCTATTTAAAAAATGTATGCCTCTGAACATTTGAGACATAATTGGTCTCAGTTTTTGTCTTTTTTCCTCTAGTCCTCATCATTGGTGTTTTTGCTGCACTGTGATGTGTAGCCTTTAAAACACTTTTTGAGTCCTTGCTCCCAACATTTTTTGTTCCTTTTTGACAATCTTTGCTGTTTTTGAGCTCTGGCCTGGTCTAATCAAACGCCTTTAACACCACTAGTCAATACATAATTACTGCGTGTGACATTCACCATGTTCTGCACAAGCTTCCTCACCACTAAAACACAACCTCCATCGTTTTGTAAGCAGCAAATCCCCACCCTAAAATGAGAGATTCTAAATGCCATGCTCATATTTATCCACTCTACTGACGGCCTCTCTTTCTTTTTTTTTCCACCTTGTTGAATTTTTCTCCTAATTTCTTGGCGCGCAGGTATGATGAATCATCCTCCCATCCCTATCTCTGAGCTGGCTGAACACACTGAGCTTCTCAAGGCCAATGACAACCTGAAGCTCTCCCAGGAATATGAGGTGAGTGGGCCAAAAGTTCAAAGGTCAAAGTTTCTTGTGAGTATTGATTTCTGTCTGTTTGTGTTTTCACTGGAAGAGTACACGAGCGTCCCCTCTTTCCCTGAGGGAAATAACTGCTTCTCTTTTTTCACTTCTTTTTATGTCTCACTATGTTGACTGCGCCTTAGCTGGGGATGCTTTAGCAGCCATAAACTGGAATGTTTCCAGTCACTTATTACCTCAGATGTATTTGTAGCCCAAACATGGCAAAAGAAGAGAGTTGTCTTTTTAATTAAATAAAATTTCCCATGGTGAGTTTTTGCAACTCCTGAACTCCCAAATGCAATTTCCTTTGAGTTCTTGAAAAATAACAGAATCTTTTCACTCTAATACATCCAGCCCCACAACAGGAAACAAGGTTTCAGCTCAGTGTAGCTGCTGCAGATTGAAACATGTCATGGACTCCTTTCCTGTTTGTAAACAGTTATGACTGTGTGTGCATTTTGGCAACGGAAGTGCTGCTGAGTACGATGGCTGGTCAAGCGACGTGAGGGTGTTAACCATCTTAAAACACATTTCGTTACCCATATAACACCAATTTGATGGATGGTAAATGAGGTTTGTGAGAAATCAGTGAGTGGATGGAAGACTTCAACAAGTGGACAGATGTTTTTAGTGGAGAAATCCAGCATGCATCCCAGGGAGGTTTAAACACACAAGTCACTCTATGCTCATGACTGCATCATACGTTGACACTGACCAGACTGTGGAATATAAAGATATGAACACGTGTCAATAAAGCAGAAACCCTCTCAAACCAAAAAGAGCTCACAGAGAGCTGAGTCTGAGACCTGTGTCATAATAAAGGATCCAGAAAACTCCATCAAGACAGAGACCTGCTCCAAATACATCAGCATATTAGTGTGTATTAGTTTGATAATATACCATAGTTTAATGTTGAACTTCAAATCTGTTTCTGTTAAATATCATTTATAGGTTCACTTATTATTTCCTCTCCATAATGAGTCCATATTTGGTCATAACCTCGGCTCCAAACCAACTAAAAACTGGATTTAGAATATCAGCAGTTAAATTTTTTTATTTGTGGTCAAATGTGGTCCACTGAGGTTGGATGAAGAGGACACATTTAATACCATGACTGCAGATGTCGCTGATGTTTCAGTGTAAATTAGTGACCCTTTGTAACTGACAATCACTGACATGTTCAACTGTAAGTCACCAGTTACCACGGTCACTATTAACTCCAAACACCGGTTGCTCTGTAATGGTCAAAACTCGATAGAAGTTGACTCCATGGTGTAGTAATGTTTCTGACAGAACGATAACTCGTCTGAATGAATGGAGCTAAACGCTGCTTCCGTTGCCAAACTGCGTGTGCATCTTTACTATGACGTCGACTCTCAAAGGGTCTATTTTACCCATCGTTAAACTGCCTTCTCACAACAAATGTATTTCATCAGAGTTTCTCATTATTTAATCTAAAAACAGGAACAATACTTCTGTCTTTACCTAAGCTGAACCCAACACTTAAATGCTTTGGCTGTCTCCAACGTTTCCTTAAGAAACCTCAATAAACTTAACGGCTCAACGAGAGGATAAACAGTGTTGAAAAATTCTTCACACACACCAATAAACTAAAAGCTAAGAGGTTTTTCCAAAATGGAGTTATAGTTGTGAGCACCCAAGGCTCCTTTAATGTCTTTTTAGGGAAAACTCACACACAAGCTCTAACACAGCCTGTGTGTGTGTGTGTGTGTGTGTGTGTGTGTGTGTGTGTGTGTGTGTGTGTGTGTGTGTGTGTGTGTGTGAGTGTGAGTGTGTGTGTGTGTGTGTGAGTGTGAGTGTGTGTATGGAGTGGAAGCTGAGCTGTCTGGGCTCTGAGACCGTGGCGGTTATAAATGACACTAGAGTTGATTAGAAATCAGGAGTGCTGAATCAGCTCTCGTTTGCATACAAGCAATATCCCCTCCTCGCCATCCCTAAATCACCGTGCCTGTCGCCTCGCTGCACGCCAGGCTAACGCAGGAAGCAGGTACGCCAGCATAGATTGCTGTCATCATGCCTGCCGGGGAATGTTGGTGGATAATGACTTCTCATAGCCATCCACTATTTCTTTGGTATCTATTATTCATAAATCCACATCCGGGCTGTGTACCAAATGGAGAAGGGGGGGGGGGGTGATGCCAAAGTTGACGCTCTGCTACAACTACAACTTCTAATTACTTGGCTTTGAGAGGGAGCACTAAACCGCCCGCTTGCCTCCTCTTCCCATTTCAACTTTTTTCACTCTTTTTCTCTCGCAGTACCCCTGCCCCTTTCACACAGCAACACCCCCCCCAGGAAAAATAAATGACCAAATTAAATAGAGAAGTGTAATTTTAATTTTGTTATTTTCTTGATGAATGGCTGCTCGTCCGGGCGCCCTGCCTTGCCAAGCGCAGCTCCACGGGGCTTTGACTGATTGGTTTTTAGCCAGGCGGGATGTGAGGGAGGAGGAGAAAAAAAATGGAGAGAAGAGGGAAAGAGAGGAGAGAAAGAGATGAGGTAAGGGAGGTTTGGTTAATGATGGGGAGTCAGCGAGGGGAGAGAGTGGGCTATCTCTGCTCGAGAGCGAAGATGAAGAGAAGATAATCTGACATACAAACGGCAATGAAAAGGCAGCTGCAGTTTCAGCAGACGATACTGAAGCATTAGAGTTTATCTATCTGCTGTCAGGCAGTTAGCAGCTATGCTCTGCAAAGAGTACCCCCTTGACAAGAGCTGTCTTTCCTCTTCAGACATGTCATCATGGATCTCAAGGAAGAGGAGAAACTCCTGTCTGAGAAATATTGTTTAATCATCTTTTAAATTATGTCGAAATGCAGTTATTCCTCTGTATTAAGCGCTGGATGTCTGCCAGACTCAATTCCAACATGTAATTTATGAAACAATTTAGGCTGCACAGATGTGCTCTTCAATTCTTAAATTGGGGACATTTTTCAGAGAATTGACCGCAGTTTTTCTGAGCACACACATACACACACACACTCACTTAGTGAGCCTCAAGGTGGGCTTAGAAAGAAAGTGGGAAATAGCAGGAGGGCAACTGCTAGAGGGGAGGTATAAACATCAGAGAAGAGACCGTAGATGGAGGAAGAGATAGAGACGGGAGACAGTGTGGGCAAAAAAAAGAAAAAAAGGGAAGACTTTGAAGATGCAGATAAGGACAACAGGGACAAAAAATAGAGATGGAGAGGAGAGTGTAAAGAGAGGGAGAGAATCAGCGGTGGAAAACAGAGGGAAGCTCTAATTGCTGTCATGATTGCGTGGAAACTGTTAGATCAGGTTTCCAGTTGGACTTCATTCAGCTGGAGTTTCTCTCACAAGTACCACACTCTCGATGCAGGAGTCCCAACTGCAAATATCAATCGAGCCGTCTTCCACACACCAACCGAGCACCTAACCCATACGAGCAAACAGAGAGTGGTAATGGAAAATGTGTTTATACTGACAGGGAAAGATAAAATGTGCGTGGAGTTATTGTATTTAAAGAGGTGGCTGGATTTGTTGTTTCTCCATCCATACCTATTCCTCTAGGAGATAGCCACCGCCTTCATCTGAATCGTTATTTGTCATTATACATCCACAGCATTAGGGATCCTGATAAAATGCTCTGTGCAGCTGGTGTGTGTATCTGAAGCTGATTTTTATGATAGCATGTCCTGCTTCCTTTGGGGAAATCACCCTCTGAGTCTCAGTCCATCTCCCTCTCTTCTTTCTATCATACCATTCAGCTGCTGCTGTATTTTCTCCTCTAATTTTGTCTCTGCGTGTTCCGCTTGTCTCTCCTCCCCCTTCTCCACCACCACCACCACCAGTCCATTGATCCCGGCCAACAGTTCACCTGGGAGCACTCCAACCTGGAGGTGAATAAACCCAAGAATCGTTATGCCAACGTCATCGCCTACGACCACTCCCGCGTCATCCTGGCTCCCATCGAGGGTAAGGCTCACCCGATCTTGCACCCACACTACTTCAGAGATGAGCTCGGCTCTTTGCAGATCATTTGGGAAATCCTCATAATTACAGAGTCAATTTAAGTAATTAGGAATTTGTGGTAGATAGACACGAAGCCAGATGGGACTAGACAGTGAAGATTAAACTGGAACAGTGCAAAGCAGTGCAGAACACAGATTATGACTATAATAAAGACTACAAATACTGTACTGCGAAAAAAGGAAGAGCATTAATCGGATTTTAGGTGTTCTTGTCAAAAATAAGAGGTCAGCAAAAAGAAATCAGTAAGATAAATTCACTAGATTCTATTGAATCAACATTATGTTAAGGCCACTTGCATGAGAAAAAGAATAAAATAGGAAGGAAATGGTTTGAAATTATTCATGCTGTGTGCAGTTCAGCTTCAGTTCAGTAGGAACCAGTAAATTTATAAAACAAAACTACATTTTGTTTGAGGCTAAAAGGAGGTTTTGTCTCAGCACAACTCGGTCCCCAACACCTAAGCACGTTAAAGAATCATACAACTCATTCTGCGAGGTTAGACAAGGACTTGTTTCAGCTCCTCCTCAGAGCCGGCACAGGGAGTGACCCAGAAATTTAACCAGTGTTTTCACCATCCTATTTGTCTCATGAGATCTGCACCGCTCCCATGACTTCCCTCTAACTACCCACAGACACACTACTGAGCAAAAACTCTTTCTCTCACTCCCAAATCTCAAGGGACATTGTCAGAGGTAGTCACCCTTCACCGCTGACATTGTTCTGGCATTGCATCACCAGAAAGAGCTCCAGACTCCTCCTCGCAGTCGTGCCAAACACGCTACCTACTCAGCAGTGGTTCTCCTCTTTTGTGTGAGCCAAACGCTGCGACGAGATTCCACGTCTCGCAAAAGTCTGGAGCAATTTGAGGGTGCGAAAACATGCATAACAAAATTATCCCTGGGAAAAAATGCCTCGTCCATAAATACATAAATTAATCAAGGCTGAAATTTCTATTTTACACTGCAGTGATTTTGCCATTAGTCGCAGCAGTAGAACGATTCATGCACGCCGCCATTCTCTGTTCATTTAGCTATGACTAAAGCCAAGGCGCCACATTCGGATTGTGCGATGTGGTATCCGTTTTAATGACATTTGCCCTTCTTTTTTTTCTCTATTTTTCTTTCATTCATTCAGTAAATTTTCATTCTTCCTTCTCTCTGCTCCTCTTTCTTATTCCTCCTCTCCATCCTGCTTGTTGTCCTCACTGCATCTCCTCACTTAAATTAGCCCAGTCGAGTGTTTCATTGTTTGTCGCTTGAGTGCGTAGGTGTCAGTCAAAGAGACGTGACTCTCCAACAAACGCCACCACACGGAGTCTCTTCAGCCGACAGGATAAAAGTTAGTTAAATGAAGGAGGGTGATACTCTTATCACCCTCACGTCCCTGATGTTCGACAAAAACACTTATCTCTCTATTTATTGAGCTTGCTGTCACAATATTTTTGCTTGAATGCTTTTTATGGGAAGAACTTGAGATCCCTTGGGGATGCCGGGATTCTGCAAAGAGTTTGGTTCCCCCTGATTCTCTCAGATCACATTTTCTGTGTTTTTCCATCACATGATGACATTCTGGCTTGTTTGATAGCTACAAAACTTTCTGCACGATATCATAAGAAAATCCTGATGAAGCCTCGCAGAGAGGGAAAATTTTCAACTTTGAAGCATCCTGTTACTTCTGCAGACACTTTAAAGGCTGCAGCAGAATACTTTGATGGTTACATGCAGTCGGAGGAAGGAAGATTTTCAGCTAGAGCTTACAAGTGCTTCATACAACATCTTTGCATTAAAATGTTGCCTGTGCACATTTGTCCAGCCAGAAATATGGAGGGGATTCACTGCAGCGAGATTTAGTGAAGGCTGGTGTGCAGCAGAGCATGATCGAAGGCTGAGAGGGATGTTAGTTGGATCTACCTCCAGGCTGTTGTGGCTGAGCAGCTGATTTATCCAATCCATGAGGTGGTAGATCTGATGTAGGCTGCTAAAACGTATCTACAGAAGCTTCAAGCAGAACCAGAAATATAAAAAAAACAGAAGGGTAAAGTAGAGGAAGGTGTAAGAGTGAGCAAGTTGTTGCGCTGAATCGGAATGGAACAAAAATTAGATTTCTTCTTCTCTACAGTAGCAGAGTAGATTTCTTTTTATCAGATTTTTTTTCAGATTATTTTTTACAAAAGAAAGTATTTCTCAATCTATTTCACAAGAATTAAAAAAAAAAACTAGAATTTTTCATGTCCCAAGGGCTGACTTGGAGCCGCTTCTCTCTGGACAGTGCCAACATTTTTCCACTGTTATCAGCCAATTTTCCCTTGTTTCAACAATAAGAGGTGCGAGAACTTATTACATAAGTAATTCACTTGTCTTTCGGTCTTGTGTTTACACCTTCATTGAAATGGAAACAGGGTCAATGTGTGTGAGAGCTGAGAAGGCAGATGGCGCCAAACAAGAGGGTGAAAGCAGCGACTTAAGTAATATAATGAAGGATTCAGAGAGGAGCGACAGTTTGCTGCTTTTAATTTCAGTGTTTGATTGTTTTTTTTAGGTATCACAGGTAGTGATTACATCAACGCCAACTACATTGATGGCTACAGGAAGCAGAACGCCTACATCGCCACGCAGGGTCCGCTACCAGAGACGTTTGGGGACTTCTGGAGGATGGTGTGGGAGCAGAGAGCAGCCACGGTGGTGATGATGACCAGGCTGGAGGAGAAATCACGGGTAAGACTTGTTAACTAATCGTATACCAACGCTCAGCTTTGGTTTTACAATTTTATGTTTTTACCCCCCAAAAAATGTAAGAACCACCAAAAACCAGAACCAAAACAAGATACTGGATTGGCACGACTTTATGTTGATAGATAATCTCCATGTAAGTGTAGAAATGTGAATGTGATGGTGGAGGCAGCAGGGGATGGTGATAAAACAAAGGTAACTCTAAAACTACCTGTGCACATCAGATAAATTCGGCTGCACATCCTCTGGGGCTCTCTCCACAGACGGGACGCTGTTTTCTCACCTTATTTGCAGTGAAAATGGCAAGCTGTTGCCTGTTCCCCACAGCTCTCAGAGCTTGGCTAGTTGAAGCTCTCACAGTGAACAGTTTAGAGAGCTAAAATAAAATTTTAAGCAAGAGTTTTTGCAGTACCTGTGACCAGTCCTCCCACAACCATCTGCTGATAGTGGAAGTTGAAGAGAAAAGTGCAGAAGGGGGATGGTAGCTTAGTAACAGATGGAGAGAAGAGATGTCAGGGTGTGATCGCACTCCTCTACTTTTATTTATTTTTTTTTCTTTCTCGAACATTTACATCCAGTGGGAATTTTCAGGATATGTATGAGTCTCAGCTTTGTCTCCTTGAGATGAAATGAACTTTTTCTTTTGTTTTGCAACTGCTGTTCTCAACTAACAGCTCGCAACAATCTGAGTAAGTTTAAAAATAAGAGGGAACCAGCGACTGCAGACTCAAATTGAAAATGGAAAATGTGTTGGCAGATAGAGGGAAAAAACTCTGCACTGCTCAAGAAGTCTCTGAAGTGTTCAACACCATGACAGCTAACCATTACATTAAATTTCCTGTTGCATGACCCCTTATTCTAAATTACAAGCTGAAAATGGAAATCAACCCAAATTGCATGGGGAGAGGATCTGAATTTCTTCTGTTAAAGAAGTGGATTGTCTAGATGTCAGAAAGCCAACCGCGATGTTTCATCTTGTCAACTCCAACCTGTGTCAACATCAGGCTCACTCACCTCAGGTGTCTCCGCTCATTTCCCCTCCCTCTGTCCGTTTTCAGCTGCTTACCTTTTCTCCACACTGACATGCGCGTTCCGCCCCTGTCAAACGTGATCAAGATTAGCGGGCCGGGGAACTTGAGTGTCAGCTTGAAGCAGGAAGTGGGAGAGAAAGCTCGAGAGCAGCTCGTCTCTCTCCCTGACTGTCACGTCTCATCTGATGTCCACTGGCGCGTCACAGCCCATATTGAATGAATCTTTATTAAGTGGGCTGACAGAGGAGAGCCGTGGGGAAGCAGGTTCTCCGTTTTCAGATATTAAGTTGTACTGCTGGACAAAAATAAATAAATAGATGAATAAAATAAATGCAGTCAGTAGCAGTATTCTGAGACTGCCTGGTTTATCTGCTCAGCCTGTTTATCAGAGTTGTAGTTTTGAGAAGGTACCCTGGTGTTTCTGTCAACAGCGCCTGGAGTTTTGATCATCAGGAGGGCCTTATTTATGAGTGCTGTGTGTACTCCTCCATTTATTTTCATGATCGTCTTCATTCGCTAGAACACCTTGAAATCAGATGTGATCCTTCTTTTTAGTGATTCATGTTTCTCCTTCCCTCTCACTTCCAGATCAAGTGTGACCAGTACTGGCCCAGTCGTGGTACAGAAACTTACGGGATGACCCAAGTGACCCTACTGGACACCATAGAGCTGGCCACTTTCTGTGTGCGCACTTTCTCATTGCACAAGGTAGGAATATTTACACTCTTACAGAGACAGGTGCACAAATACATACACAAATAAATGACAGCCATTATATTTCTTTTTCGATGGGATAACGTTGGGGTGTCCAAAAATACAGATTAACCCTTAAAAGCCTGACCCATCAAAAAAGAGACGGGAAATTCTCATTTTTTTTTAGGAACTGAGATGTTTATTGAAAAAGATTTTGCCGTATCATTTTATTTGTGATATATTTGTTGTGTCATATTTGATAAATTGGGCAGTTTTGGCAACCTTTTTATTAAATTTTAAAAAAAGTAGTCATTCATTCCATGCAAAAAATACTCGAGTTACAATTTGGATGTTATTCTTACCGCAACTTTTTAAAAATTGCAATAATAGCATTGATTTTCTTAAAAAAAACAAAAATGAGAAAAGGGCCTGAATACAACTTCAGCAGCCTGTAGTGGATTGATAAGGGGGTAGATTACATTTGTCATTTTTTTTAAACAGATTTTTAATGAAAATATTTATCATGTTGATGAGATAGAGGTCTTTGAAACTCATGCATCGAATATGACATGTTCAGGCAATAAAGGGTTAACAGCATGAAACTTGTCCATGTGAAGGTAAATGTGCCTAAAACTCTTTGTCCGCGTCGTCCTTCTAGTCGGCTCCTCTTACCGTCTTCAGATCTGTCTCTCTTCAATAGATCATCTGTTTATGCACATCTGCCAAATTGGAGCACTTAGGTAAAGTGAGCAGAAGAGAAACTCAATATGCATAATTGGCAGACCGCTCTCATGCTCCTCTGCACACAAACACACAAACCCACCCACACACACACACACAGACACACACACACGAACAACACATTTAAATACAGAGACACACAAGCACTCTGTTTCTTGTGAGACAGAATTTGCACATGTAAGCTTGCACACTCATATGCACACAAGTATGAAAGGTGGCAGAAAAAAATGCACATCTAATGCAGATGCTTGAATTTACATATATGAATATGATGCCACATGGATTCACACCTGCAGACATGAATGATGCACATTAAACGCACAGTCACACAAGTGCAGGGAAAAAAAAAAAAAGAAGAAAGAAGGAAACCCTTCTTCCGCATCCATGTGAAAACACACCCACACCGTCACTCACAGTCTCACTCATCTCCTGGCCTTCAGCAGTCTCATTGAAGACCTGTGGGGAGAAAACACAGCAGAAAGAAGCTGACATTTCCAGAATTTTCCTCCTTACAAGATAGCACCAAGCTTATGTCACATCTGACTTTAGAGCAGGAGAGTCAACAGAAAATGAGCTCCAACCGGCAAACCAGGGATGGTGAAGATATGAGCAGCAGAGGTGATTTGAAGCTGGCTGGTTTACAATCGGCTCCATTTGCATTCTGCAGATCTCAGGCTTGAACCTGCCCAAATGATTCTTCTTCTATCTCCCTTCCTCCTCCTTTTAACTGCAGCCATAGCTGTGATTTCTCACTGAGCTGTTTTCATTTTATATCTCTGAGAAATAATATTTCTTGGATACCTGTGAAGCAGCAGAGGCTGGCAGTTGGTGCACAAATATATACACACACAGTGCATCTACAAAGCAGCCACCTTGGTACTTATCCATATGCATGTGTGTCCTGCAGTGATGCATAATTGTCAACTGATAAACCCTGAACATGGAAAATATGAAACTTTTAGAAAACCAGCAGTGAAGCACCTACACATCCTTGCAGCCTGCTTTATCTGAAGAGAAAATGTCCAAAGAGAAAAAAAAAGAAATGAGATTTAGGTCAGTTTGCTTTTAATTACCACACTCATTTATTCATTTATTCAGCAAGGAAAAAAAATCCCTCTGTCAGGGAAGCAGAAGCACTGCATTGATATGCAAACAGTACCTCCATTAGAGAATCTTCTGAGCGGAGAGGACGGAAAGATGCGAGGGAGATTTTTTTTCCCTCCCTCTCTTCTTATCCTTTGCAAAAATCTTCCTCTGGATCCCAGCTCGTGTCTCTGATGCGTCAAGAGTTGAGTTTGAGGCGGGAGCTGACAGACGGCGGTGTAATGTGGGTGTTAGCTGCCTGTATCTGAATGATCTGAACAGCAGTGACGTGCAAGACCGAGGGTATAATACCTGCACTGTTCTGTAAAGAAGTGCTCATACTTCATTTATTATAATGAGTCTATCTGATCAGCTCTGTACGTGTGAAATTGTTCCCCAAAGGAAAATTACACCCTCTTTGGCAATGCTGCACGAAACATCTATTTTTAGTGGGTAACGTTTGTCCTCATTTAAGAAGGCTACACAAAGCAGGTGGCTTTTTTAATCTTTAGAAAGCACAGTGGTAGATGGGTGCTTCCATTCAATTTTCAAAATGTTACCCCCTCCAAAATATCTAGAACATGGATATTGGCATGTGAATCAGTTGTACAAATCAGTGTGAAAGGATAAGTTTCAAAACAAAACACCTGGCTGCCTACACCTAAAAGTCTGTCTTTCTACTCAGAGGATATGAATTCTTCAGACTCCTGTGAAGAAATTTCATCTGGAGTTAACTACGATACATCTTTATGACCCAAAATAGCAGACACAACCATCAGCATCTATACTGTCTATTTCTATGTTGTGATTTTCAAAGCCTCTAACATCTGCGATGACTCTGGTGTCCAACCAGATGATTGACAGCATGCTGAAGAATCAGCTTTGTGCAGCTTTTATCAGAAAGCAGGAGGATACAAACAGACAGTTCCCCACAGTCAGGGGTGCCGTAGTGGGGGGGAAAGTGGGACTGACTACATAGGACCTAAATTGGGAGGGGGGCCCCTTAATGTGCCTGAAATAAAACGTGTTTTCTTCTACGCGTCTTTTCTTTTGTTATAACTGCAGTGAGATAACTAAAATTGTGTGAATACATGAACAGACATTCAGCATTCCTCTCTGGAAAAAAAGGGGAGTCTCTCTCAGAGCCCCTCCCCCCCACCACCCCGTCCCCTTCAGATTGCACAGAATGGTTTAGAATGGATTGATCTCTCAGCTTAGAGGCCAAGTCTGCTTATCATACGTGACTTCGGGCTTGTTTTTCTGTAAAGTTGTGTGTTTTTTTGGGCTTGTTTGTGAAAGTCTAGCTGCTTATTTGGGCTTTCTTTGCTGCCTGTGTTATTCTCTCCCAGCTCTCCAAAACAACAAGAAACACAAACGCAACAACTCGACATGTAGCTTAGATTTCAATCACTTAACCAGGTTAGTTTTGAGCATATATTTTTGTTCAGTGCAAGTAAACAACTTTTTATAGCAGATTTTTATCTTCCTGAGGAAATGTTAAATTCACTCTTGTAATTTTTATTTAGAATTTTCAGGGCCGTAAAACCACATTATAGTTATTTATGTCTTTTAATGGGTCATTGAGTGATGCAGGTGCGGTTACAACAATTTTGTAAGGTTGACTGTGGTGATGGGGCCCACTGAGATATCTTTTCAGGGAGCCCAGAATTCCTGGCGACACCCCTGCTCACAGGAGCTTTAAAGAGATCATCATTTAAAGGGCAAACAGTTTGAAATGTTTAGGCCTGATCCTAATGTCAAACAAAAGATCGGGGTGGTCAAACATTTAAAAACTCATCAAAAGTCCTTATAATAATAATATTGATAAAGAATCTGCATCACTTAGAGCAGGAGAGTCAGCATGGGTGTCCACCCCCTCGTACAGAGCAGTGATACTCATTGCTTTGTTAAACTCACCTTGTGCATGTTTAAAGAGGGAGGAATTGTGCTTTTTAAGCCTTTATACTATCCCTCTGGTACTCTGAAGTAGCTTTACATGATTTACAGCTCAATAAAAATCTCTATTCTTTTCACTCTGCTGATTTAGGCCTGCCCTCAAATGTGTTATGAACCAGTTAGAAGATCTTTATGTGATGACCTCATCATTTCAGCAGGTCTCGTGAGGATCTCGTGAAAATCAAACAAAGTCAATTTCTGCAGCGTGTTGTAACTCATCTCACCTATCACCTGGCAGCAGTGGTTAAAGACGGAAACACTCCACGTCTGTTCTTGCTGATGGTTTTGCTGTCTCTTGTAGGTCACATCAGTCTTGATTTAAATCTGTTTCATAACCAGTTAAAAACTCCTCACAGGAGCTTTAAAGCACTTGTCGAATAAAAACCCTGTCTATGCACACTATTTTGTTTTTCTTTGTCTTGTTTTGACACAAACAGCTCCTATTCAATATTTAACCCGCCCATTCCTTTGCTTTCCAGAACGGCTCCAGTGAGAAGCGGGAGGTTCGTCAGTTCCAGTTCACAGCGTGGCCAGATCATGGCGTACCAGAATACCCGACCCCCTTCCTGGCTTTCTTGCGTAGGGTGAAGACCTGCAATCCGCCTGACGCTGGACCCATCATCGCCCACTGCAGGTCAGTAACAAAGATGTGGATTTAGAGCTGGTTTGAATCTTTGTTTTTAGAGTGTTTTTAAAGTTTGATGTAACAGGGATGTCGGGGCCAGAGTGGGAAACTTTTATGTGGTGAGCTCGATGCTTCTCTGTCATGATCCCAGAACTAAAATAAAGCCTGACTCCCCATATGGAGAAGCTATCCCTGTTTTATTTTTGTCCCTGTCTCCAGTGTGTGTGTGTGTGTGTATGCCCATGAGCACACAGAATGGGAGAGCTTCCATGTTTCTACCATTATACATTACATAATGCACATTATACAAACACATGCTCCCTTTCTTGCCAGACCTCCATCGTTCTTTTCCTCTCCATCAGTCACATCATCTTTCTTTTTTAAGGCATCTCGAGCTTTTATTCCCTCCACCACTGTCTCTTTTCTCCCTCTCTGTTGAAAAGCCTCCCAGTAATCCCTTCCCATCTTTCTTTCTCGCTTCTCCCTTTTTTTTTTTTTTTTTTTTTTTTTTGCTCCTTAGCCCTTCCTCCCTTTACCAGCGATATTTCTCAAACAGCTTATTCAAATTGAAACCTTCCTTTTTGTCAAGATAAGACGACTTCAGTGAGTCCAAAGCCCTGCACAATAAACTGAGATTTGACAGCTTGCTTCAACCAATCTCCATCACTGTCCTCTTGTTGTTCTATCTGTCAATTTTAGTTGTGTCTGTATCCTTTCTCCAGCTATCACTACATCTCTCTGTGTTCCTCTGCTGTTGAATTATTTAGAGTGTGATGCCACAACAAATCTACAGACAATACTGGACAAACATCAGCACTTCATGTTTTATTAATTCAAGAGTCAAAGCAATCCACAATCACAATTTAATTCTTTCAGCACAAATTTGTGGAGCATTTGCATTCAAAGCCACAGCTTCCTAAGATGACTGGAAATGAGAGCACAAGAGGAATGGCTTTGTTTTTACCAACCGTTAGTAACTGAAGACCTCTCCTCTTCCTCCTGCAGCGCTGGTGTCGGCCGGACGGGTTGCTTCATCGTCATCGACGCCATGCTGGAGCGGATCAAGCACGAGAAGACGGTGGACATTTACGGCCACGTGACTCTGATGCGCTCACAGCGAAACTACATGGTGCAGACAGAGGACCAGTACAGCTTCATTCACGATGCACTGCTGGAGGCAGTCGCCTGCGGCAACACTGAAGTGGCCGCCCGGAGCCTTTATTCGTACATCCAGAAGCTGGCACAGGTGGAGAGCGGCGAGCACGTCACTGGCATGGAGCTAGAGTTCAAGGTACAGGAAACAGCAATTTCCCCTCATATCCCCTCTCTCTCTCTCTCTCTCTCTCACTTCTTGTTAAACCAAAGTATGACCCGTGTGATGGATAACTTTTACCTGAGTCTGTGATGTTAAATAAAGAACAGAGTAACTGTAGTCTTTCTGACAGATGCAAATGAAGCTCATAAACCCACTGATTCTGCTGGCCCAAATCCAAGAAAGTTGTAGACATGTTGAATCACTCTCTGCAGACTTAATCATGTGTAAATACTGCATAAATAAATGCCAAGTTTTTACACTTCTGTCACCTTGTTTTAAGCAACTGCCAGCTATTTAAGTGAGGCTCACTGCCAGCTCTATTTCCAAGAGGTTATTTTGGATGCAAATCCAGTCTCTTTACCTTTCATGTCTTTTTTTTCCTCCTCTTTATTACCTTCAAGGTTTCTTGTTGTGGGTTAGATGAGGACTTTTTTTTTATCCATTATCATTTGTTTCCTAACATTTTGGTTCTTGAACAAAACATGCAGCGGTCCTTGTGATGAAACTGAATAAGGAGACTGGTAAAGTAGAAGATACAGCAGCTGATTGAGTGGACTTGGATGAAAAGGTTTAGATTTAGTGGAAATGAAGTTCAGCGCAATTTCCTTTATCTCAGAAATCTGAACAAACTGAGTCTGAAGTTTGACAAGAGGCAGGTTCAACATCTTTTTCAGCTTAGTGCTCACGCAGAAACAGTATTAAGACAGTATATTACACTGTAAGCTTCCTGAGTTAAGACGCAGAGATAAAGGGACCTCTCTGGAGATGATTTACCTTTCAGTCTTCGCTAAGTAGAAAGTAGATTAAAGCAGCATCATTTACATGGCAGATGTTTTCCAGTTTTTACTGAATCTACTGTCATAGAAGGAGAATCCCACAGCAGGCCTCCTCTGTTGTCTTATTTCTATTGTTAATTAATTCTCATTACATTAATTTAAAAAAAAATATGGGTTGGAAAGCTAGAAAAGAGAAATAGTGAAGTCTTTTACAGTTTGGCCAGGGTTCATTCAGTTCAGGAGGATTTGGAATTAAATACTTAAGCAGAGAAATTGGGTTTAATCTTGGAAGTACAAGACAAAGGATTTCAGCTGAAAGCAGCGTGGATTCAAGTCAAGGTTCCATTTGAGAAAGTGTCTCAGAGAAACGAACGACAAAGCAGTGGGGTAAGAAAAGACAAGCAGGCGCAGTGTTTTCATAGATCTCCATTAAATATATTAACAGTCATCAAGTTACAAACTCATCTCAACTCCAGCCCTCCAGCCAGTATCTGCTGACCTTGAAATGAACACACACTCACTCTCCAATCATCTATCATCTTCCCATTGCCATACACCAACACAGCCCCCCGCCAGGAAACAATAAGAGTGCCGGTGTGTTTCGACCTTTTTTTTTTCTCCCTTTACTCGCCAGCGCACATCGGTGATGAAATCTCCATCGCCATCTGTAACAGGGATAATGCTGAGCTGGCATCAGGAGTCAAACAGGGATTAATAACGTCCACGCTACAGTCAGAAATAGAGAAGAGGAGTGTGTGAGAAGAGAAGTGGGGGAGCTAAGTAATTAATACTTGATGATGACAAATGGAGGTGGATGGCAGGGCAAGTGGAGGGAGGAACGTTTGGCTAATGAACAAAGGGACGACTGTATGCTAACGTGGCACAAAGGTAGTGATTCAACAGAATGCCGCACCATCCAGGATGGCTGAGAGGATGTTGTCATTCTCAGGTGGCAGCTGTGGTGAGGCTGTTGGGATTTGGGGAGAAAGTGAATAAAGATCAGGGACTTGCCGTAAAGATGTCAGAGGAGCGATTTCTTGCATATGTGCAAGATTAACAAGCTTGTCAAGGAAAGATGTATCCACACAATGAACAAAACCTACTTGTAAGTGGAAAATCATGCAACAGTTAGCAAATAACAAGATGAGCTTGAGAGGAGTCACTGGAGCAGTACACTTGCATTTTTCCTCATTGGCCAGCAGTTAAAGCTAAAAGATAACAGATTTTCCACAAGACAGGATACTGATCCAATCTCTCTTTTTTTACAAAAAGGTTTGAAAAAAATGAGAGACTGTAAAAAACGCTATCAAGATGTGAACTTTTTGTCAGACTGCGTTACAGCAGGTCATGGTAAGGGCAAGTTAGGATTAGTATAATGACAATTTTGTAAGCCCCTCTGTGTGACATACTACACCCAACATGATTATCCCTGTAATGGTGAGACATGCTGCATGTACATCAGCTCCACGCTTCCAATTGAGAAAAATATCATGGGCTATAAATGGTAAAGGAGCTGGCAGCCATGACCAGAGGTACCTTCGGTGCAGCTCTGCCCAGTTGGATGACAGGTTGCCAGGCTTGGCTGGGTTCCCTGCGTCTTCTGTGGTGTTCGGTGGTGAAGCCGAGGGGCCTCTTTTGCACTGCCAGGCCAACTCAAGCCTTTCCAGGTGCTTTTGTGAAACACAGATCAAAGGGAGGACGGAAGCAAGGCATGTTGGGAATGGAGGGAGAAGGAGGTGAAGGGCTGGATGAAGTCCAAGTAGCCACTGACACATAGATACAGGAGAGAAAGGGAGGACAACAAGAGGGCGCAGTAATGGGTAGAAAACGAGAGAAATGCCAAGATAGGAACTTGTGCTGAAAGGAACTCTTTGACTTGGTGTGTTTTCAGAGGCTGCATTCCTGCCTTTCGATAAGCAGGGTCAGTTGCAGCTCATCTCTCTCCCCTCCCTCTTGAGATGCTCTCTGGTGTCCTTCTTTGCTGGTCTGTAAGGGATCTTAACACTCTGAACGGGGTGTTTTCCATTTGCAGGCAAACAGTAACAAGCGACTCGATGCCCACACGAATCCTTTGTAGAAACTTTGAAACCAGGGGGAAGCGATCAGAACACTTGCTGACCCACAAACCTCCACAGAGGTCCCTGTGATGACGACGGTGATGATGTAGCAGTGCAGCCTTTTATTTTGATC
Organism: Labroides dimidiatus; assembly: GCA_030710495.1. Taxonomy (NCBI): domain Eukaryota; kingdom Metazoa; phylum Chordata; class Actinopteri; order Labriformes; family Labridae; genus Labroides; species Labroides dimidiatus. The sequence continues at coordinate 12,327,110 of CM061146.1, forward strand.
ATTATTCAGTCTGTGTGTGTTTGTGTTTATGCACACATACCACACTGCTGGTATCAAAGGCACTGGTGACCCACTTTCAGATGAGTTTTCTGTTTGCTACAGACTTGATTTGGGGGGATTGTTAGCCTGGGTATGTGGCTTATTTTGCATCCTTGCTTCTGACCCTGCATGGACCCCCGTGTTGCAGAGGAGGCTAAACTATTTCAATTACTTTCTGGTGAATTTATTCTGGGTAAATAATGTAAAGTTAATCTGGGTTTGCTGTATTTCTCTAATATAGCCCTCTCTTGATATGTTTCATACATTTTCTCCCTTCCCCTCTTCTTTACCAATTTACTCCCTCTATTATCCTCCTCTCTACTCTGTAACTTCCCTTGCTTTTGCCAATTTCTCCCCCCTACGATATGTAATTTCTCCCTCTCTCCCAGTCTGTGCATCTCCGCCATTCATTTGCTCTAACTACTGCTCCTTCTTTCCCCTCCAGCGTTTGGCCAACTCCAAAGCCCATACGTCACGCTTCATCAGCGCCAACCTCCCCTGCAACAAGTTCAAGAATCGGCTGGTCAACATCATGCCGTACGAGACCACGCGCGTCTGCCTTCAGCCAATCAGAGGCCTAGAAGGATCTGATTACATCAATGCTAGCTTCATTGATGGATACAGGTAGGAAGAGGGGGAAATATGCAGTTGTTTTCATTGTAAACCACAAAAGAAGGATTTTAGGTTGATTTTTTGTTTCTCATTTCTAGACAGATATGTTAAAATGATGCTGAATATTGTTAAATCTAAATGGTTTTATGTGCTTTTACTGTCTGTAGGCAACAGAGGGCCTATATTGCAACGCAGGGGCCCCTGGCAGAGACTACAGAAGACTTTTGGAGGATGCTCTGGGAAAACAACTCCACTATTGTAGTCATGTTGACCAAACTGAGAGAGATGGGACGGGTAGGGCGTAAAACATGAACACAAACACTTAGAATGTTTCTCAAATGTATTAGTAAAGGTTCAAGAGTTAAGGAAAAATAATGTTTTGTCCTTTGTTTCAACAGGAAAAGTGTCACCAGTACTGGCCTGCAGAGCGCTCAGCAAGATACCAGTACTTTGTGGTTGATCCAATGGCAGAGTACAACATGCCCCAGTACATCCTCCGGGAGTTCAAAGTCACAGATGCCAGGGTGAGACATAGAAAGGAGTGTTGGATGTGGAATGAGTGTTATCAGTGTGTAATAGTTTGACTGCCATGATGCAAACAAGTAAAAAAAACAAAGACCAATAACATTAGAAACAGATCTTGGTCAACGTATTGAAAGAAACGTATTCAAGTCATCGGCACCCTTTGGTTTGTGAGTGATTTTTGTTTTCAGCAATCCAAAGCTGAGGGCACGAGTTCACTAAAGACATTTCTTTTGCACGTTCTTTCTTTCTATTTTCTAAACCTATATTTGGAACACCATCACACTTGTTAATGTGCTTCTTCATAACTCGCCAATCAATTTCAAGATAGAGCAGGACTTCTGATATTAACGTTGCCAAAAAAAGCAGAGATCTGTAAAGAGGAGTTACTATCTTCACTTGTATCTTTAAGGATGTAGAGTTGGTGCTGATGTGCGGACATAATTTCTACCATTTATTTTGATATTTTCTTCATAAAATTCTGTTAAATAAAACTAATTATGAGACATTAAGAGCATTTCAAAACAGACTTAATGGTCCAACTAAAGGAAGAAGAAATGCTGTGGTACAAAAAATGTTGTCAGGC